>QEOT01002967.1:10495-51865 GCA_003123785.1 Pterocarya stenoptera
TTTTTTTTTTCTCAGTTGGTTTTGGGTGAGGTGGGTGGACGACCGTGAGAGTTAATCTGCCCCCCAACATCTAGATGGGGGCACCCACTCACAAGGGGTAGGGTCGGGCCCTGAGAGCCCAACTCTCTCTCCCTGAATGCGGGGGTAGGGGTGGGACCGGGGTGGCCTCCATCCTGGGGTGCGGGTACCACCCCTAACGTAACATTTATAACAACTAATATTATTGTTGTGACGATTAGAATGCAAAATAGCTAAGGGAATAACCATTATGCGTAGAAACAATTGAAACTAACTTTGTTTGAACAATTTATACGAGAGCTTACTGGCACTATAAACCCTAGAAGTACTTTTAATTAGCTTACTTTTCATTCTAGCAAGTTCTTCAGCAAGAGTTCAATTAGAGCACTACTATTGGTTTATTTATATACATATACAAAATCACATTTTTTAGATATTGATTTTGCATATCAAGAAAAACTTTCACATTGGATTATGCATTTTTGAACCAAATAATAATAATAATAATTTATTATTATTTATTTTTTTCCTAATTTTTTTTTATATTTTACAATTAGCACCACTGCCAATTCTGTCAGTTGGTGGAGAGAGAAAAAAATAATAAAATTAAATTTGAAAATTAAACAGTGCATCTTCAAATTTGTAAAAATACTATTCATAGTTATGCAAAATTTTAAATATGCATAATCCAATACAGCGCAATTTAAAGTCAGATGCAAATATGTAGATGTATATACAGATACATAATCCAGTACTAGTACTCTTAATTATAAGTTATTACGTAATCATACTACTTAATTTAGGACCTACAAGTTTATAACAGTTGTGAAAAACATATAAAAAAAATATGTAATCATTACGTAATCAGTCGACGGCAGCAGCTGGAAACCAATCCCAAAAACATTTCTCCTACACGAGTTATCATCTGAAATAAATATGGGAGGTATACATACAAAGGATCTATGAACAATAGCCATGCAAGCAACTTGAATGTATGTTGAAATGAGGGATTGCCATGGATGGACGGCCAATGTCGCATGCTAACCACAATGTGGAATATGTAGTCATGTACGTTCTATTTCTTTACTGAAACTAAACTTTATTTTACAATGGATCTTGGAGTTTTACTCCTATGGATTTTGATACAACTTACAAATGAAGATGCTCAGCTTGCCACAAGCAGCATGAAAACTTATTCAAACAACTGAAAAATCATTTCAGCCGAGTGCAGAAACTTGGAAAAGGAAAATGCTAGTTGAAAAAGCAGGTCAGCATGACTGCTCCTCCCGCTAAATGAAATGCCATCATTTGGTGTAAAGAACATCCTCCCCTGGGTGGCGGTAAAGCGGCTGTTTCAATCTCTTCTGATCAAAGGTGTGCCTATTTTTTTTGTAACAAGGTGCATTCAGTTAGGTAGAACTATATATGATACTTCAAGGGAAATGTAACCCTGTTTGGTTGTTAGTCTGCATTGAAATCAACTCAGTTCAGTCTAATTTTAATCTGAGTCTAACATCCAAACACCCAACTCTCAAATCACTAAACTCATCTTAACTTAAAACCTCTTTACACGTGGGACATTTTTTAACTCAACACCTCTTTGCACGTAGAACCCATAACTTTTTTCAAATTTCCATAAATATATCTAAACTCATTTTAACATCCAAACACATCTAAACTCATCTTAAATGGGTCCCACAAAACTTATCCACCATTTCAACTTACTACTATTAATAAAGAACTCAGCTCAGCTTAACATTCGAGTAAAATTTGATTCTCTCTCTCTCATAAACGTTTATACATTATCTGTGACAGTTAATATAGGACCATAGAGTTCTATATACGTTATGACCATGTCTGGATAAGAAACTTTTTAGCATAATCTAACTCACCCAATCAGGCCAATGGAGCGTGCCAGCACAAAGATTCCATTCAGATAGCCAATCTCGACAATGTCATCAATCTCTTGCTTGGTGAACATTCCACAGCCCGCAAGGAGATCCAAGAAAAGGGAACCAATTGCACCGTCAACATTCATCACCAGATTATTTGCTTTGGAGAGGGTGTAAATTTCGACTTCCACAGCGTATTCCATGTACTTTACAGAAGGGAAATGTGAGCGTGCGAACCGTTGTAGCAGCTCTACTCTCTTGTCTCTGTTGTCGCCTCTCTTGATCCTTTTCCACCGGAAATAAACAAGAGTTTCAAACACTAGTATTTCTGTTAATATAGCCACTAGAAGCATTATAAATCTTTTGAATTTTATGGTTTCTATGCTTTTGACAATTTGAATAAAATAGTGGCAGTTGAAAACTCTTTTAATTACAATGAAATTAACATTCAAATGAAACTAGTTTGGACTGAGGTATGGAAATATCGTATCTTTAAGGCGATTCAAACTCTCTACGGTGTACTAAACAAATATTATTAAAAAAAAAAAAAAAACTAACAGTACCTATGCCCAATTCCTGGTACACGGATGCCCTTCTTTTTCATGGTTTCAACAAACTCATAGGGTGCCAAACCCTGACATACACCGCAAAGAGATATCATGTTAGAATCTTTGACCTGCAGAAACCAACTGAGAATAAAGTTTCTGGTAATGCCCATCCTGTCTCACCCGGTCACAGGCATCCTTGAAGTATCGAGCAGCATCATCAATGGCACCGCCAAATCGGGGACCAATTGTAAGCAAACCTGTTTAAGAAGTGTATCGTTCACTATTCACCATGTCCTCTAAGAAATTTGAAGTAATAAGCTCAGAGAGGGAAAACCACTGAATGACAACTCTGTACCAGAGACTAGACAGGAAATAAGGTCCTTTCCAGCTCTTGATGTTACAATAGCATTATGAGCACCAGAGGCACAAGGACCATGGTCGGCACATAACATGATACACATCTGATCATTGTTGTATTTATTAGTTATAGGACAACAAAATCCAAGTTTGCTTTTAGAAGCAAGAATTTTGAGCAAAAAACGAGTTTACAGGGAAAAAAAAAAAAGATGATCTCTATAGTCATGAGAAACCCACCTCAATAAATTGTGTGCAGTAACGAGGAAGGCTGCGTTTGAACCACAAAAGTGAGACAACACCACCAATACCATAACCCGATTCAACAATAGAAGACATTGGTACACCAGCATAGCATTGCTCCTCGCCTACACATTGATTACAAGGAGTAGAGAAATGATATCTAATCCATAAAGCACATGAAAACCATATTTAAGTATTGAGGATTCAAAAGGTACCCCTTTCATCAGAGATGGTGGAAATAATATGAGTTGGAACACGAACTTTCCCACTCTTGATGGCAGTGTTAAGATCCTCGGGGATTTGTCGAGGCTGAACTTCCTTTACTGGTTTAATCTTCTTTTCTTCAACCTCACAGTATATTAAAATACAAAGTAAACAAATATAGTTAAATGCAGAGCCTAAGGTAACTCATGGCAAGAAATTTTGTTTTCTTTTTCGTTCAGCACTTGGTTGGAGGTTACTTATAGAATGATAAAAGCTCATGATACTTAGAAACTAACCAGTTTCTCAAAAGTTTCCTTAATTGCAGTTTCTAAAGCTTCATATGATGTGGGAACAACAGCTCCAGCTTCTCTTAGTGCTTGATTTTTTGCTTGAGCAGATTCCATCTCACCACCACTTTTAGCCCCCTGATTTCAACAATACCAAGGAATGTAATTCTTTTTATGAGAAACCAAGGAATGTTATTACTTCATTGCAGAATACTGCATTAAAGAAAGATCAGTTAAAAGACAATTAAGGTAGTTGCTTACAGCATGCCCGAATTGTACTTCAGATTTGAAAAGTCGTGCACAAGTGCCACTAACCCAAGCAACCACAGGTTTGGTTACTTTCCCTTGTTCCAGGGCTTCAACTAGTGAGTACTCATCTCTCCCACCAAGTTCCCCAAGTACCACAATCATTTTAACCTGAGGTTTACAAAAAATGAGACTGAAGGAGAACAACAAATGAAAACAGACAAGACACTCAGTTACAATCTCATAAGAAAATTTGTCAGCTTTCAAAATAGAGTTAGCAATTTATAACCAAAGAAAATTGCTTGGGTATGCAAACAACATCAATTTCTGGTCCTCGAAGAAATTGGGACTTTTTTTTTTTATAACTTTAAAGCTGAAAGTATAATGTAAGATGGTGCGGATATTACTTGTCACACAGAAAAACTAAGGCTATGTTTGGGTAGTGAAGCGATCTCAGATGATCCGTAAATAGTAGTGAAAAAGTGATGAAATTTTAATAATAAAATATTGAATAGAAGTAAAAAGTAGTGAAAAGTAGGTGAAAAGTAATGATAAAATATTGAATAGTAGTGAAGTGATCTCACCCAAACACAGCCTAAAAGTACAGGAAGCAAACATTTGGCAAGCACCTAAGAGGGAGCAAATGAAAGTGATACCATACCTGTGGAATGTTGTTAAACCGCAAAACATGATCAGAAAGAGTGGAGCCTGGGAACACGTCTCCTCCAATAGCAATACCTAAAAGAGTTCCAAAAACTCTACAATGTTTAGATTATAATCTAAACCCATGCAGATTAGGCTGCCTTGAAGACAAAATGAAAATACAGAGGTACCTTCATAAATTCCATCAGTAACACGGGCAACAGTATTGTATAATTCATTTGACATCCCACCCTGCAATTGGATGAAATTTTTTAACCGTGAACATAAACATGGCATTCTTGCCAGAGACAGTAATTTTGAATGGTAGTGAAAAAAAAGCCAATCAGGAGGAAGATCCAGTCATGCAATTGGGTAGGGGACCCACAATTTGGAAACTCCTATACCAAAAGATGCTAAATCTCAATCTTGAATTAAAGATTACACAAGTCCATCAGCCAAAGAAAGTGCCAAATTGTGCTTGACAGCTTAGAACTGTTTGCACCATTCAGTTGACAGAGAAAAACAGGTCGCACATAGACTTCCAATGGAATCCTTATACTAGGCGATCATTTGTGTCACTTCTTGCATCTGTATTAAGAGGATATGCAGTAGTGCAGTAGGAATGAGAAATACGAACAAAACTCAATCTCAGATCAGATATAAATTGCTGAAGGTGAAAAACAAGATTGTTAATCATTGCATGCATCATGCAACCATTATAACACAAAAATTATATTATGATGACATTCTGGAGCTCTATAACAAAACCATTGAGCAGCCAAAAAATTATACTTATTGTTAAGAAATTTCTTGAGAGTGAAGGGCATTGAATGCTCCATGATGTGAGAAACATACATGTAATGAAGAGATGAAAATGAGTGACTACATACAGATTTGGAGACAAAACCAACAGATCCAGGCCTGTACAGCTTGCAATGAATTATATTATCCATAGTTCCAGCAGTGTCTCCAATCTTGAAAGCTCCGGCTTGAATGCCTCCAACAGTTGCTGGGCCAATAACAACCTGCACCATCATTAATAAATTAGTACTGCATGTTAATCTCTTGCCTGGTAAAGTTAATTTATAAGTACATGCAACTTTTCTCTTACCTTATTGTTTGCCTGTGCAAATGCAATCAATTGCTTCGTGTCTGACTCTGGAATACCTTCAGCAATAATAGCCACAACTCGAATGGTTGGCTGCTTCAGAGCATCCATCGATGAGGCAGCAGCACTGTAGAGTTGTCAAATATTATTAATCACAAAGTGTAAACTAATGAAGTCCATCAACACAAAAGGAGTTCATTTGATGAGTGCTGACCTTCTAAAGGATGCAAAGTTGATAAAGATATCAGCAGTAGGATGTGCAGCACAAGCCACCTCAATGCTGCAAAAGAAATTGACGTAAAAAAAACAAAAAAACTCAGAAATGGATATAAACATCAGATAATGCATGTTAGTTGCACTAATAGGTTAGTGAGCATACCACAATTTGACATCATTATTCGAAACTACTCATGAAAAAAAAAAAAAACTGTATGTATCTTATCTGTGTAAATAAAACTGTATTCCATTGTTTGTAATCCGTCATAATTCATCTGTAAATAAAACTGTAAATAAATTGTCATCACCAAGTAGTTGTGTATGTGATCACTATGTTCTGTGCAAGCAGGTTATAATATTGAGATCTATGAAAAGATGAAACGAACCATAAAGTAGTCCATTTGCACGATAGTGAAAACAATTTCTTTTAATGAGTTATATTATTAGAAAAAAAATGAGTGCTACAGCTATAAAGGGATTACATAAAAATAATCTCACAAATAAACGTGGCTTCATGTGATCCGTTAGATCTGCTTTACAATAAAAGTAATTTTACAATCTAACAAACCATATTCAGCCACATAAGTTTGTGGGATTACTTTTGTATAATCACTTTGTGGTTAGAGTATTTCTCTTAGAGAAAATAGTACCACAAAAGGATAATAGTCAAACCAAACGGATTAAAGTAAATCTGTTGTCTGATCATACAAAATTGCCTATCCCAAGTCTAAATCAAACCATCAACAGATGAGTATTATATAGAAAGTGAAAGCTAGACATAGCATACGTTGAGTGCACAGGGATGGCAATCTCTTCTTGACCAAAAAAGAGTTTCTGAAATCCATCGCCACCAGGATTAATGATTCCAGCAACCGACGGTGTTTCCCTCCCTATAAATCCAAAAATAAACACATCCAATCAACACCGAAGACTAAAAAATAAATCCAAGACGCTAGAGGAAACTCAGTCACTAAATCATTATATCCCTCTCGGAATAAATGAAGTACGCGCGCATTCAATGCACACCACAAAGGCAGTCAAAATCAAGCATCTGCTGAATCGGTAATTGCTTGTAGTTGTAAAACAAAGCTTGGGTAGTGCGCGAGAATAGTTGTCCGGTGGCCATGATGGAGACTCAGAGTCAGCGACCTGTTACATATAATAGAATAAGATGGCAGATGCTTCTTTAGGAAGTTCAACAGACATATATATAGAAGGAGAAGGAATCCTAGAACTTCTAATAAAACTTGAACCGCATCAAACACCTATGATTAGTCTAGCTACTTCAGTTGGCGAATGAAGGACTATTTAAATGGCTGTAAGATGTTCCCGGGCTAGCACTTTATGATCCAACATTAATAACCCATCACGTGTAATCTCCGATAAAAATCAGAAAGCAGATTCTAACAAGTTTTGTAATTAAAACCATGATTATTATATCACTTTTGTCAGGCAGTTCCAACGCAATATGTGTTATTAACCGACAGATTTACTTCCAATCAAACAGCGTATGGTACGAATTCGAAACAAGGACCATATCTCTCACGCTTTTTTTATGTATCTATGCCACATTAGAAACCTCCACAGTCAGTTCACTAACTGAGAAAACAGAGCATTTCGCTCCACCTCAAAGACATCAACAAACCTCAGCATCAGACAAGCCAAAGGAATCCGAGTCCCGAGGTAAGGAAGAACAAAATCCAGACCAAGATTGAGATTGGAGTAATCAGGGACTCCTCAAAGGACAGTCCTCGGCAAGAGAGAGAGAGAGAGAGAGAGAGAGTTTCCAAGGTAGGAAATTTGATGATACCTGGCAGCGAACAAGGTTCAAACCGAGTCGCCCAGATAGAGCTCAGTGGCGGGAATGGGAACCGGGAACCGGGAACCGGGAAACGACAATGGAGTGCTGGAGCTCGGGAGTGATGACTGATGGCAGTCTGCTTTATATAAGCAGAGGGAACGACAGTGTGGAGACCACGGGCCGAGCTGCGCACGCGGCACTTGGTAGTTAGCTTACGACCACGTAGATGTATATGATTATGAACTTTTTTTCTATTCGTTCGAATTAAAAAAATGATAGAAATATAAAATATAAAATATAAAAGGAGAGTAATATTATTTTGAGATTAATTATATTATACGAATTGGGTGTTTAAATTTGGCTGTACAATCTTTTTCTACTGTTTTGGTTTGGTTTGAATTGGACTGTCTTGTTACTGGCGGTAGGTTGATCCAAGGGCTGACTTTAACCCCAAAATAACTTGGTTGTATATTAAGATTCACAACCAGTTTCATTTATTTTAGACCCCACGAATGATTATAATTTAAAATAATAATAATATATACATACAATTATTTTCATAATTTTTACGCAATATTATTCTAAATGAGGGATATTTTTAAAGAATAACTTATGCAATTAACGTCGATTTACAGAAATACCATCATTCTAAAACATGGTTGTATAAAATATAGAAAATTCTATACACCACACCATCATTCAACTTTTATTCCATTATACATGATATGGTACATTAACCACTATTAAATGATCATTTATTAGATGATTTATTATCATCTAATGGTAATAAATATGCTACATCTTACATAGTGGAATGAAAGTATGATAGTGATGTGGTGTATAACATTTCTCATAAAATATTATATGTGTATCATTACTCCTTGCCAATGAGTCATCGAAGGCAGTGATGGATTGTGCAAGAAATCGCATGGTCCGACAAGGTCAATGATTGCGACACTAAAGATTTCTCGATGCTTAAGTTAGTAAACAGAAATTCTGAGAAATTTTGGATGACAGTCCATTGGTAAAAGATAATATCAAATACTTGTATAGGTTTATACCGCTCAAAAATTTTATATAGCATTACTCATATTTCATTAAAAAATGAGAAATATTTTAGCCATAAAAGAATTATACAGCCTTGTTAAATTATTCTCAACATCAATTAGACTCCATTTCCCAGCTGCCAATTCTTCTCAACCTTGTTAAATTTCCAGTACTCTCTCTTATCTAGCAAGAATTTTCAACTTTTAAATTGAAACTCATTTTCTTCATACACATTTTCTCATGTATCTCTTTGTTGTATTAGTAATTGGAATGATAGAGGTTGTTGAGATCACAAGGGGAAGTAAGGTGAAATATGAGCTTGACAAGAATACGGGACTAATTAAAGTATTGACCATTTCGTCCTCTTAAATGGAAGATTTTGTTTGATCTTAATGTCATTGGTTTTTGTTTTTTTTTTTTTTTTGCCTTTTTCTAATGTTTCTGGTCGTCGAGTACAGTCTTGCTATTTGTGTAATGTTGATGGAATTGCTATTGTAGATATTCGTAAGTAGTGGAAGTTGTATGATTTATTCATTTCTTCCAAAAATAAAAGCTCAGTTTTAATGGTGGTACGAGACTTAGGCTTAACTTGAAAAAAAATAGATGAAGAACTTCATCTTAACAGGACAAATATAGCATATTGGTTATGACTGTAATTGTTGGAGTTCCTCGTGTTATGGAGTTTTATCAAATAATAACAAGAATAATGCTAGAGCCCCTGCTCGCTGGGCTCCCCTGGGTTTTAGTGTATTTTTATATGTGTTTTTTTAGTTTTTTTTTTATATAGATATTTTTAATATTTTTAAAAAATAAAATAAAAATTACAATATTATTAAAAAATACGTGATTAAGGAATTGTTTTTTAATGATTTTTTTTTTACTTTCTGATTAAGAAAATGTTTTTTAGTAATGTTTTAAATTTATTTTATTTTTTAAAAATATTTAAAAATATAAAAAAATCTATGTAAAAAATAACTTGAAAAAAAAAACACATAAAAAAGTACATACTAAACCCAACGGGAGCACCCGGCGGGGCTGTAGGATCGTCCTTCAAGTATACTAGTAGAAGATGTATGCCCAGTTGAATCTTTTGTATGTTTTTGTCGACACCTCTTTAATTTACAAAATTTTTATGAGTAGATAAAAAAGTTACAAAGTTGACTAATATAAATTTTTGTTTTCTTTTAGTTAATCACTCATAACTTAAAAGAGCATATAACATATAAATGTTTCTTTTTAAGAGTAATGTTATTTCATTTGCAGTATGTATAGAAATGATGTTGAATTTTTTTGTGGTGTTACTGCCTCCATTGGTCCATATATGCAGTAAGTTGAATAATCTATTCCTTTTTAGAAGAGTTTTCTGCCATGTCTAGGTAGATGCTCCTATATGGAATGAAAAAGAGTTTAGTCTGCATTTAGAATATTAACCAATTATGACCAAATATTTTTTTATTTTTTTTCTCAAAGCCATGCACAATGACACAATTGATACAAATTTCATCTTATGGGGGCCTGGGGCCACCATTAATATATACATGAAACACCAAAGTCACTTTGGTGATAACAGTCTCTGAAATTGTATAAAGTTGAACCACTCTTGTCTAATCATGTGGATAACGAATCGCTCAATAAAATAATTGATTAGGTGCATTGTTCCGCAGGAGTTACCAGTTGGACTACCTCCTATGCGTGACAGTCAGCACTGCATTGATTTGGTACCAGGCGCAAGCCTCTCCAATCTGCCACATTATTGAATGAGTCCCAACGAGCATAGGATCCTACAAGATCAAGTTGAAGACCTCATCTGCAATCGACTAATTTGAGAAAGCATGAGTCCTTGTGTTGTACCAGCCTTGTTAATTCCTAAAAAAAGACAGTACTTGGAGGATGGATGGTCACGCCATCAACAAGATCATGGTAAAATATAGGTTCCTTATACCAAGGTTGAATGACATGTTAGACATGCTTACAGGGTCGAGAATTTTTTTGAAGTTCGACTTGAGAAGTGGCTACCACCAAATAAGGATTCGGCCTGGCAATGAGTGGAAAACAGCTTTTAAAACAAAATAGGGACTCTACGAATGGTTGGTGATGCCATTCGATTTGTCAAATGCCCCTTGCACCTTCATGAGAGTCATGCACCAAACTCTCAAGCCTTTCATCAGCAAGTTCGTTGTTGTTTTTCTGATGAGATCCTCCTATACAGTCAAGACAAACAACAACACTTGGAGCATTTGTGGGAGGTACTTTTAGTTTTAAGAGAGAATAAACTGTACATCAATTTAAAAAAATGTAATTTTCTCACTAGCAGGTTACTATTTCTCGATTTCATCATTGGTGCTGAAGGGATTCATGTGGACGGAGAGAAGGTTCAAGCCGTCCGGGACTGGCCCCACCCTTCCATTATTACTCAAGTCAGTAGCTTTCGGACTAGTGGCCTTCTGTTGGCGCTTTGTCCAGAATTTCAGCACGCTTGCTACACCCATCACAGAATGTATGAAGAATGGGCGTTTTCAATGGGGTGAGGACCAAGATGTAAGCTTCGCCATCATTACAGAAAAATTATCCTTATCACCCGTTCTTGCGTTGCCCAATTTTGAGAAGCTATTGGAGATAGAGTGCGATGATTCGGCTGTCGGTATTGGAGCTGTTCTCTCACAAGAAGGGTAGCCAATTTTCAGTGAAAAATTGAATGAGGCAAGACGTAAGTGGACTGTCTATGAGCTGGAATTCTACGCCGTCATCAGAGCCTTGAAACATTGGGAGCACTATCTCATCCAGCGTGAATTTGTGCTATATAGCGACCACCATGCTCTAAAATTTATCAACACTCAAAACCATGTGAACCGAATGCATGCAATGTGGGTTACGTTCATACAAAAATTCACCATATTTCTCAAGCACAAGTTTGGGCAGCACAATAAAGTTGCTGATGCTCTCAGTCGACGGGGAGAGCTTCTGATCACTCTATAGATCGAGATCACTCGTTTTGAGCAACTTCAGGACCTGTATGTGGATGATGAAGACTTTGCAGAGGCATGGAGGAAATGCCAACTAAAGCAACTAGAGCCTGGCTTCCACATCCAGGGTGAATATCTATTTCGGGGCAACCGATTGTGCATTCCGTAGACGTCATTACGTGAGCACCTGGTACGTGAACTGCATGGGGTGGCTTAGGGGGTCATGTGGGGAGAGACAAGACCATAACCTTAGTGGTTGAATGCTATTACTGGCCCCAGCTGAGGCATGACGTGGGAAAGTTTGTCCAAAAATGCCCAATTTGTCAAGTAGGAAATGGGTAGTCCCAAAACACTAGATTATACACCCCACTACCTGTGCCAGAGAATATTTGGCAGGATGCAAGTATGGATTTTGTACTCGGCCTTCCGCGAACTCAACGAGGGGTGGATTCCGTCCTTGTAGTTGTCGACCGATTCTAAAAAATGACCCATTTTATTCCTTGCCGAAAGAAGGCTGATGCTTCCAACGTTGCCCACCTTTTTTTTAAGGAGGTTGTGCAACTTCATGGAATTCCAAAGTCGATCACCTCTGATCGAGACATCAAGTTTCTCAGCCATTTTTGGATCACTCTCTAGAAGAAGTTTGATACGAACCTTAAGTATAGCAGCACTAGCCATTCGCAAACAGATGGTCAAACGGAAGTAGCCACTTGTACACTGGGCGACATGCTCCGATGCCTTTCAGGAGATAAACCAAAACGGTGGGATGTATGCCTACCGCAAGTGGAATTCACTTTCAATAACATGGTTAATCGGTCAACTAGGAAGACTCCATTTGAAATTGTTTACACCCGACCCCCGAAGCACACATTGGATTTAATACCTCTTCCTAAACTCCCTGGACTAAGTGTGGTAGCAAAGAACATGGCAGAAATAACTCGATAGGTCCATTTGGATGTTCATCTCAATCTGGAGAAGGCGAATTCACGTTACAAGGAAGTAGCGGACAAGCACAGGTGAGTCAAAGTATTTCAAGAGGGGGACTTGGTGATGGTTCATCTTTGCAAGCAACGTTTTCCTGCACGGACTTACAACAAGTTATAGAATAAAAAGTATGGACCATTTCGGATTGTTAAGAAAATAAATGATAATGCCTATGTTATCGACCTCCCCAACAATATGTCAATTTCCTCCACTTTCAACGTGGCGGACATCTTCGAGTACCATCCACCAGATGAACCACTCTACGTTGACCATAGCTCAAGGTCAAGCTTTACTCAAAGTGGGGGAGAATTTGATGCAGCACGCAAGACACCAGGAACGAACTAGATAATTTAGCAATGAATTGCGGATAGATTGTAGTAGTTTTCCAATAATGCTTGATTCTTCATCTTGCATATTTTATTTCCATTTGATAGAAAGTTTCCTTAATTTGTTATTTTGTCAGCAAGTTTCCATTTGAATAAGTTTCCCTAGCTGTCCTAGTCTCCCTTATAAAAGGGCCCAGTATTGTAATGCGGAAGCAACTTTTTTTTTTTTTTTTTTTTGAGAAATAAATATTAGAGTGGTTTTTATCCAATTCAGTTGGATTTCGTTACTGGTAGGAAACACAGATTTCCTACTTGAATTTTCATACTCTTCCGCTACAGTAGACCCCTATATCAAAGTGGAGAAAATGAGTTGTTACAAGTATTATATCACTATAGTATCATCTAGTGATATAGCATTAGTATAACTACTGATACTATAATTATTTATATAGTTGTTTTATGTTTATTTATAGACTTAAAGTGGATTAGTAGATTACTAATACAATTATGTATTTATCAAATATTTAAAGGAATATGTTGAGAATTTATTAGGCAATAAAATGTAATTAATATATTTTTTGTTATTAACAACATATGATCAAACAATATAAACGCCGGAAAATTACTTATTTACCGACATAAAATTGATCAATTGTAAGACTTTTTTTAAACAATATAAATGCAAGAAAATTCAATAATTTATCGGCATAAAATTCATCAATTGTTGGCGTTTTGTTAAACGCCAAAAAAGCTATATATTATTTTCAACATAACAATATAAATGCCAGAAAACTCAATAATTTGCCGGCATAAACTTGATCAATTTTCAGACTTTTTTTAAACGCCGCCAAAGCTATATATTATTACTGGCATAGTAATATAAACGCCGGAAAACGACTAATTTACCAGCGTATAATTGATATATTTTTTACCTTATTTTAAACACCGCTAAAGCTATATATTATAACCGGCATAACAATATAAAAATAAAAAAATTTAATTATTTATCGGTATAAAAATTAAGCACCGGCAATAATATATTTTTATCGACGCATAAACAACCGCTAATAATATAAATGCCAACAATTCTTAATTTTTTTGTAGTGTGGACACCTTTGATAGACATATTTAAAAATCATACGATCATTTTTCTTATTTATATGGAATGAATTTTAACTATAGACTTCATTCTATCTCTAGCACCTAACTTCTCTTAGAGTTGTTGAGTTATGGAGTATGAGTTATTGAGTTGTTTATAACCAATTGGCCAAGTGCACAAATTTTGGAGTCTTGAACACGTTCTTTATGTCTGTATATGCCCATATATCATCGATTAACTTCTTACACCGCTTTGTTTTATTGTATTCACTCAATCATTCTAGATTTTAGAGTGCGATTCAAGTCTTGTTTGGTTACGCAGATCATAAGATTATAAATTAGTTAATGGTAATGATATAATTTGTAAATAATAGTGAAATTGTTTGAATTAAGATGTTTTATGAAGATTTAAGAAAGAAGAGAGAAAAAGTTAAATAAAAATATTATAAATTTCAAATATTGTTATAATATAATTTTTTTAAATATAATTTTTGTTTTAAGATTTTAAAAAGTTTAAATTATTTTTTGTGTTTTATTGAAAAGTTTAGAAAATGTAGTAGTAATGAATAGAAGAATTCAATTAATTTAATAATTTTATTATTAAATTTTCTTTCTTAATAAATTATGTGATATAAAGATAAAAAATAGAAGAATTTAATTAGTGTAATAACAACTCAATGTTATATATAATGTTTAAAGAAGAGCCCTTTCATATACATCATCATGATTATGTGTACATAAAAGGGCTCCAAGGCATGTTACAGTACTTCCCACAAAAAAAGGGAAAAGAACCAAACCCTCGTGCATAATCAAGTGGGTGTACGTATGACTGATCCGACAAGGATTGTCAAGCGTATAATTGATCCGACAATATCCAGTATATATACAAGCATGATCTATATAATTTGATTTTTTCTTTGAAGTATGGAAAGAAAATAAATGAACGAAAAGAGATAAGCTTGTTGCTGCATTGAAAGCCAAATCATGGTAGCCATGTCTACTTAAATTGTCTACATGGAAAACATATACATAAATGTATATGCATGGGAAATGATTGAAGCACTGGGTTTTTAGACATTTTGCTTTATCTATGTGCCCCACGTACCTCTGGCTCTCTTTTCATCCTTTTAATGATTACTATTATATTATGTACACAGTTCTCCCGGACCCATGATTAGCTGTAACTGCACAGCACAGTGGAGTAACTTCAACCGACGTTCATTCATCTTTTTTGGGAGCACAGCACATGGTTTTTGAATATAGAAATGTTCCATCATATAGCTAGGTCTACTTATTATACTTAGAGTATTTGTATTGGTTTGGCTAAAATTAAAGATTGGCCAAATTTTAGATAATATGTGCTAAAAAATTCCTACATTGGATTGGACATTTTTAAAACAATTTGGATGTTAGCTATAGTGATTAGTCAAGTTTGAAGAACCAAATTGATTCACCAGAAGTTAAAATAATAATTTCTCACTCCAAGCAAATATTAAAATATTAATTTCTCACTCCAATAAAAATATTATTTGATTTGTAATTAAGAAAGTTAGATAGAATTTTTGATGAGTTTAATTAAGTATTTTTTGTTATTAGCATTAAATGACTTTTAAAAATATGATTTTTTTTAATATTAATTTAATTAGAATATAATAATAATTATTATTAAATTAGTAGAATTATAAAATGTGATATAAAAAAATTAAGTAACAAAATTATTAATTTAATAATATTTTATTATTATAGAGAGAGTAAATGGCTAATCCAATGTGGGGATTGAATTTAAATAGAATATGCAAATGTAAAAAAGTGTGATATTGACTAAAATTTGAAGATGCATTTAGCCAATCCAATGCTAGTGCTCTTATAAGGAAAACGTATATAGCTGAATTGATCTTCCTGGAGTTTTTCCTGCTCCCCACTTTCCTATGGCGAGTTGATAGCTTTTTGCTTGACGCGATACTCTTGCTTGGTGCGCTTTCGAGATTACCCATTTCTGTTTCAGTCAACTTTTTCTCTTTTTTTATTGCAAGTGTTGTGGTTGTGTCCCTGCTGATTGCATGTTGTGCAGTAAGCGGGTAGGGTCTAATAGACCACTTCCTATAGTTGGCTCGAACGCCTCCTTGGATGACCAATCCAAAATGACTGGAGTGGTATTTTGGAAGCGTCCATCTCCACACATATTCTTGCCCCATCAGTACGTGTTACACAATTAATAGAGTTGTCTCGTCTAATAAATTTCCTAACACTTGTCGTGAGAATCTGGATCATTGATTTGTGGTAGTAGTGCAGCGACAAGCCTGGTAGAAAAATCCAAGCAGGAACCATGGGTGGTTAGGACTCCTCTTTGAAGTATGGTGTTCATTGAAAAACTCGATAAGGAACCCCCTTCATTTCACAGGATTCTCTAGAGAATGCCTTGATAAAATCTTCTTCGTTTGTCAGTCGCACAAACACATTTTGAAATCTCTTCATCGAGGATACTAGACACGTACCTAAAAGGCTTCATCTTGCTCTAGTGAAAGCTCTTATTCTGTCTAGTGAAGGCCTTTTCTGAAGAAACTTGATGACCAAAGAAAACCTAAAAGATGAGGTTGCTCTGTCAATCTCTTCCCGAAAGAGAAAACATATTTCTCCATCAATTATTTTAGGCTGTCTCATCGCTATATCCACCTCTGGGAGAGATTGGAGGGTTTTTTTGGAGTAGATCTACAAAAGAGCAATTGCCTGAAAGGGAGACTCCCTCTACAAGGGGGGCCTCGGGAGCCATTATGAAAAAGTCCTAATAGAGTTGAAATTTTCTTTATTACGCACTTTCTCTCTCTTCAAAACGCTATTAAATCATCAACTTCATAACATTTAGCAAAAGTAGCCCACTTGTCTTGGCTTGAGAACCAAGTTATTGTATGTGACTTTTATATTTTACATAAATCTTCTTATCTCATTTTATTTAATTATTATAATTTTTTAAAAAAAATTTAAAATAAAAAATATTATAAAAATATTTTATTTAATTTTTTTATCATTCAATTTCATTTATATAGCAAAAGACGAAGCATCTATTATGGGCTGGGCCCAATTAGTCGTCGTGGAGTACATGTATTGTCCCCAATCACAAAACATGAAAAAGAATGGTAGGGGCCAAAAATCTGAATGGTCATAAAGAATCAAAGATCACATCCATGCTTGGGTCCAAAAATCTGAATAATTTGGGAGGGGGATATAATTAGACCATTTCTATCGAGCTAGCTGCCTACACCGCATATTAGATTTGCTTTTTTTTTTTTTAATTGTAATTTTTTTTTATTCCCTCTAAATTAAACAAAATTTTCTACTCATTATCCATACCTTACAAACTATTTCTCATTAATAATTATAAATAATTATTAACCTTTTTAGTTAATTTCTACGTCAAAGTGTCTCCTTTTTTGCCATGCTAGATCGTACTTTGAGTAGGGAATTGAGATAAGATGAGATGTGATGTGATGAAAAAAAATTAAATAAAATATTATTAAAATATAATTTTTGTTTTGAGATCGACTTGAAAAAATTAAATTGTTTGTTATATTTTATTTTAAAATTTTAAAAAATTATAATGATAAGATCAAATGAATTGAAAGAATTTTTATATCCAAAACTCCGTGTACTCAACTCTTATGAGCCATGTTTGGATAATGATAGACTTACAACTCTTTTATCACCACTTTACTACTCTTAGTGTATTTTTTTTATTATTTATTTATTTAATATCTTTAATCATTAAGAAAAAATTTTAAAAATATATAATTTCATTAATAGTTACTTTCTTAACCATTAAATATAAGAAAAATTAAAAAAAAATAAAATAAAAAAATAATAGAAGAATAGTAGAAGTGTGATAAGCCTATCATAATTCATTGAATACAACCTGACGAACATACAAAATGATGGCCAGGGCCCAGGAGGATAAATTTTTATAATCTTTAATATCCCTAAATGGTCTAATTAATTGCGATATCAACATGAATAATGCTAGATCCCCGAGGGGTCCTGTTGGGGTTCTCATTTGATGCAAATTGAGGAGCTGGACATGCTGATCATACATGTGGGAATGGAGCTAAATTTGCACAAGACCCTTTATCACTTCCTAGTGGCCCAATTATTCATATTGAAGAAGCTAATTAGCATGAACTTCTGGAACCATTAAGTCCAATAATTTCAAAGACCAACTCATCACCCAGCCCATTGTCCAGCATGTTATTTGAAACGTCATTCTGGTAAGATTCTGGACGAATTAGCTTGCAAGTTATATCTCATTGGAAAACCTCATGTCTCTAGTTTCCAACGCATCAAACGGTGTGCAATTTGGAGTCTTCTAGAGGAAGTTAGAGGGCTTTTACTAAAGGGTGTGTAGGGCTTGTAGGATTTCGCGAATTTTCAAATTCACTTGTATTTTAGAATTCTCTAGGCAATAGTCTTTTGAAATTACCCATGCTTGGAGGGTTGTTCCAAGTATAAATATGAGCATTTAGAATTTGAATAGACAGATTATGTTTTTTTTAGAAAATTATCATTGTGAGATCTTGTGTTCCTCTTAGCTCTTAAAAGAACTCTTGAACTTATCAAATTATTTTGTGGTGTTCAAACAACCAAACTTATCACCTTGATTCCGGAGAGATTCTTAGGTTTTCTTGGTGTGGCGTTTCTATTCTTCGTAGTCTTGGTTTTCATCTGGTTAGGTGACAGGTCAAGGCTCAACCAATTTTATCTACACGATCTTAGGTTTCTAAACCATCATTGTTATCGGGTTTCATCATAATTGTTGGTGGAGTTCATATCACTATTAGGGTCTAGAAGTGTTTTTTTTTTTTTTTTGTGTTTTTTTAAATGTTTTTATATAAATCTTTTTAACAATTTTAAATATTTAAAAAAAATAAAAAAATTATAATATTATTAAAAAATTCTTCCTTAATCACGAAGTAAAATAAAAATTATTGATTAAGGAAGTATTTTTTTAACGATTTGTTTTTACTTTCTGATTAAGAAAATATTTTTTAATGATGTTTTAAATTTATTTTATTTTTTAAAATATTTAAAAGTGTTAAAAAATCTAAAAAAAAAAAACTTAAAAACAAACATATAAAAAAACACTGCTACCCCCTAGCGGGAGCCTCTAGCGGGGCTGTAGCATTGTCCAAATACTAATGAGTGGTTGATACATTATTGCTGACTCAAATCCATTGGTTAAGCTTTTGGCGGTAGGTAATATCGCAATATATATTTATATATAATTTGGATGTGTATTATATTTTTTTGTACAATTTTTTTCCCCTAAAACACCTTTTAACATATTTGCAGTGAAAACATGTTGTTGTAAATAATATTTTTCGGTGACAATTACCTGTTGGAAATGTATAATGCCGACGAGAATTCAAAATCGTTGGAAAAAATATCGTGTCATTTGTAGCGATTTCTTATCCTTTTACGATGATATATATAGCCGTAATTGACTTTTCTCAACGATTTAATGGTAAATAGAAGACCATTTTCTTCTATTTATGGGATATTTCTGATGAATAAAAATTGCCGAAAATAGTATTTTTTGCAGCGATTTTTTCTAATCGTTGAAATTGATCAGAAATGATGATTTTATTGCGTCGAATAGGCAACAATTTAAAAATCGTCAAAAATGATCAAATGCAGCTATTTTTGAAATATTTGCGACGATTTTAAACATTGAAAAAGGCTTGAAAAGGCCTAAATTAAATTTTTCTTCAGAAAATTGCCAATTCATCTTCAATAATTAGGAATTCAGCATTAATTAATGAAGAAAAAATAATAAACATACAATTCTTTATAGAACTATATTTTAAGCTATAGACATACATTAATTAAGTCATTCTTGAGCCGCGTATAATTCATTCATGGCTAGCCTCTTTACTCCATATCTTCCAACTTTTTTTTGAAATATCTACCAACTTTCAAAATGGGACCACGTTATTGTTCAGTACTGGCCTTATGAACTACTCATCTAATAAATCTTAATATGTGTGTATAAATATATATATATATATATGTAATCTGCATTTATTGTATAGGTAATAGCTTTAGAAAACTTAGCGTGTGATTTAGATAGTTAGGTGAGATGAGATAGTTTTAAATGAAAGTTGAATAAAATATTATTAGAATATTATTTTTTAATATTATTATTATTTTAAAATTTGAAAAAAATGAATTGTTTATTATATTTTATACATAAATTTAGAAAAATTATAATAATTAGCTGAGATGAAATATTTTCACTACACATACGAGACCTTAGGATGGCACCCACTAACATTTTTTGATAAATGTTATTTTAAAACTTTTACACCACGTACCTATTAGGAAACCATTACGCCAACCAATCCTACAAATCGGATCCCAAGTGCCAGAGGTAAAGAGCTTTTGGAACCACAAAAGTCATCTTGAGCTCTACATTATACCAATCCCGCAAATTGGGCCGGATTTGTGGGATTAGTTGGGCTTAGTAATGGAGATAAAGAGCCTTTAGAAATCGGGCCCAAGTGCCGGAGATAAAGAGCCTTTAGAACCACAAAAGTCATCTTGAGCTCTGCATTATGCACGCCGACCAATCCCACAAATTGGGCCCCAGATGCTGGAGATAAAGAGGCGGTGGAACATTAAACTCTATTAGTTTTCATTGTTTTTCTATTTGTAATAGAATTCTATATATATTAAAAGAGCATTATTATGCATAAGCTTACACACTATATATTATTAGAAAATAATTTCTTAATAAAAAAGTAAAAAAAAAATTATTAAAAAAATACTTCTTTAATCACCAAGTAAAATAAAAAATTATAAAAATAATTTTTTATTTTACTTTGTGATTAAGAAATTATTTTCTAATAATATATTTTTTCATTTTTTAAAAATATTTAAAATTATTAAAAAATCTATATAAAAAACAATTAAAAAAAACACATAAAAAATCAAGCATACATCCCAGCGGGACGTGTAACATTATTCTTAAAAAGTCTATCACCTTTTATTATCGAGTTGTACACAGAAATCCTATAGTTTAATATCCTTCTTTAATATTATCTACATGACATAATTTATTTTGTAAGATTTAAATTTTAAAATTTATCTTTTAAATTAAATTATGCCATATAGATGATGCGCGATGTAGATATTTTAGAATAGAATTATTCATATTTGTTATTATCAACGAATTGCATTTTAGAAGAGAAAGTTTCATTTTGAAATATTGATTTTAATTTTTAAAATTCGATATCCTATTTTCAAGTTTCTAAGAATTTGAAACCCCTATATGTTTTGTTATTTTTTTTCACGAAATAAAGCTTGAAGTATTTTTACTAGAAAAATATTATTTATCATCTTCTTAATTATTATCTTCTCATCATTTCTTTTAATAGTGTTAAATAATTGGAATAGAGAAATAATATTTGTAATCATAGAGTGTGCCAGTTTGGTGCACTATTTTTGAAAAAAAAAATGACTAAATTTGAGATCCACGATTTCAAAGGAAAATGTTATTTTTTAATAGTAGACCTTACTTTTTTCAAATGATATGCGCAGAGCTTGCACATCCTAAGACTATGTATAACATTACTTATTACTTACTGGAATATAAATAAATGGTAATAAATTGCTTTTCAATCATTTGATACCACAATGAGGGATGATGTGGAGATAATGATTAAAAGAATAATGAATAACACTTATATTTTTTAAAGAAACGTGTTATTTTAAGGCTTCTACATTACACACTGCTTATGTGGCATAATTTGATTGAAAAGATAAATTTAAAAATTTAAATTTTATAAATCAAATTTTATCATTTAAGTGATGTGGATGGTATGCTCTAAACACTGACTTTAAAATTGATTAATTCATTTTTAAAAGTGGATAAGGAGGAGTTCTATATTGATTTCATTTCTCTCCTTTTTGTGGGTTTTTTTTGTTTTTTTCCATTTTATTAATTACATTTATGAAAAGTGGCGTTATATTGCTACATATATATATATATCTATAGTGAGGAAGAGGTAAAAACAGATTTAATCTGCTTTATCTTCAATTCTATCTAACTGTTGTCCAATTGTATGAAGAGCAAGGTTTACAAAATTGTTTTGTTAAATAATTTTGTTTGTTTCTTTTAAAATCTAGTCTTCATCTGGTTTTTTGGACACAGTTTGAGAGAGTTTGAAAGGAGTAGCAGAAATTTCAAATCCTTTATGAGGGATCAAAACAGTATCTAAAGGTGGATGGCTGGATTGAACAACCGTTTTGTCCTCCTTTACAAAATCAGTTTTAACAACATTTAAACTATATTTAGAAACGTAAAAGTTTTCAAGAAAATCAAAGAAAAGGATTTTTGTTTGAAGATCATTCATCTTTTCTCTCCATTTTCTTTTAACTCTTAGTTTTTCAGAATCAGAGAAAGTCGTATGATAAGTTTTTCGCTTATCACGATTTTCTTTGGAATTATATTCATGAAAAATTTTGATCAAATCATAGTTAAAAGATCTGTTTAAAACATTTATTATTAAAAAACCTTTGATTACCTTACCCCAATCTCGGTCCAAAATTGATTTCAAAACCCAAACCGACAAATTGGAGTTTGTTAACCAAATGCTTTCTGATCTTAAGAAAGAACAACCTTCTACCAGTGCCATTGAACGCAATGGATCAGAAGTTGTTTTTCCAGAAACCATCGAAGTGTCATCTGAAGATGACTCTTCTCTGACCAAAGAAATTAATTTACTTGAAAAGAATTTTATTGATTTCAATCTCAATCCTGAAATTTCTAGAATCCATTCAAAATGACTTAAACCAATGAGTCTGACTAAGAGCTGGTATTCCAGACATACTCCTCCTGATTTAGGATTTGAAGAAAAGGTTTTCCAAACCCAATCTTATTTTTCTGCTGATAAAATCTACGAGTGGAATATTGACGGACATTCTAAACAAGAAATCCTCAACACCATGAGTAAAATGTTTTTAATTTCAAATTCTTATATCAATAACAATATCCGACAACCTGATATTGTATCTATTTTAACCAATGACTTTACTGGAGTTTTGTGAAGTTGGTGGGATAAGCATCTCACTGATGACTCCATGACAACCATTCAAAATGCAGTGCAGCGTAATGAAGAAGGGTTGCCTATTTTTGATGAAACTGTTGGGATGGCACATCCTGATGGCGTTAATACTTTGATCTATACAATTATTAAGCACTTCATTGGAACTCCTTCCAATATTACCAATTGAATTTTTGATTATTTAAATAATTTAATATGTCATACTATGACTGATTATAGTTGGTATCAAGATGTTTTTATTTCCAGAGTAATGCTTCATGACGACAGTCAAAAGTCTTACTGAAAAGAGAAATTTATTGATGGATTACCTCGTTTATTTGCTCATAAAGTTAAAGATGAACTTACAAATACTTCCGGATTTCTTAACTATGACAACTACACCTATAGTGACATATGCAGTGTAATTAAGAAACTTGATATCCGTATATGTAATGATCAAAAAATGCTTCGTGAACAGCTGAATAACAGCTTGAAAGCCAAATATGAAATGGGAAACTTTTGTCAACAATATGGCTTTCCTCCTATCGTTCCATCTAGAAGGAAGCATAATTTTATAAAATTTTTTAAACCTCACAGGGAAACGAGGAGAAAACCCCGTGATGAATTTTATAAAAAATCTCACAAAAAACCATTTTCCAAAATCAAACCCTCTCCAAAGAGTTTTTCAAAAGGAAAATGTTTTAATTGTGGGAAATCTGGACATTTTGCTGATAAATGTACCTAGAAACCCAACAAATTCAAAAAAAAAAAAAGATCAGTCAGCTGAATATTGATGTCTTAGATCAAGGAGAATTGTTTCGACTCCTAGAAACACATTCTGCTTAATCTGATGACATCCCCGAGGTTAGCTCTAGTGATTCAGAATATCACTCAAAAGCTAGATCTCTTGCTTCGCCTGATATTCAGCTTGGATGTCAAGATTCTTGCTGCCAGTCTATAGATAAAAAATTAAGGTTTTATCTAAAGATGAAGAAAATGAGAATCTTTTACTAACCTTAATTTCTCAAATTACTAATCTCGAACTCAAAGAAGAATACCTTCTTAAGTACAAGAAGAATCTACTTCGTGAGAAACCAGAAACTTTTAAACCAAGGATTAGTTTTCAAGATACCTTGGAACAATTTCAAAAACAAAAACCCAAGGTCATTTCCACAAATGATTTACAACATGAAATAAATTTGATCAAAAAAGAGATTAATGAACTCAAATATGAGTTCAATGAATTAAAAAACTTTAAACAAGAATTTCTACGTTTTCAAATAGATAAAAAATTTGATCATGAGACTCCATCTGATAATGAGCAAGCAAATGATTCTGATAATGGTGATAAAGCTGAGTCATCAGCTGGAAACCAGATTTGTTTAGTCCATCATGCAATTCCTCCAAAATGGTTTTCACGAGTTACTATTGTTGTTTCTCATGATTTTTCATTTTTTGTTGTTGTCATGATTGACTCTGGTTCAGATTTAAATTGTATTCAAGAAGGTTTAATCCCTTCTAAATATTTTGAAAAATCCACTGGGAGATTATCTTCTGCAAACGGATCTCAGATGAAGATCAGCTACGAGCCCAACAACGCTTATGTTTGCCAAGATAATGTCTGTTTTAAAATTCCTTCTATTTTAGTCCGAAATATGTCTGACAAAATCATATTAAGAATATCTTTTATTTCAACTTCATATCCATTCATAACTGAGCAAGATGGAATTACTACTAACCTTCTTGGTCAAACGGTTAAATTCCACTTTGCCTCACGTAATGAAATCAATGCTGATAAAGGATTGAAATCTTTGCTTTCTACAAAAATTAAACATCTGTGTTTCTGACAGCAAGAAATTAGATACAAAAAGATTTCTGGTCAATTATCTAGCAACTTACTTTAATAAAAAATTGATAATTTTCACAAAAAATTGATTTCTGAAGTTTGTTCTGATCTTCCCAATGCTTTCTGGCATAGGAAGAAATACGTGGTATCTTTGCCATATATCAAAGATTTCAATGAAAAAAATATTCCAACTAAAGCCAACGCTATTCAAATGAATAGTGAGACTTTAGAAATTTGCAAAAAAAAAATTCATGATCTCCTCAATAAGAATATTATCAGGCATAGCAAGTCCCCCTAGTCTTGTGCTGCTTTTTATGTCCAGAAAAATGTTGAGATTGTGCGAGGAGCCCCCCGTTTAGTCATCAATTACAAACCCTTGAACAAGGTCTTAGAGTGGATTAGGTACCCTATTCCTTACAAAAATGACCTTATTCAAAGACTTGGTAATTCTGTCATTTATTCCAAGTTTGACCTTAAATCCGGATTTTGGCAGATCCAGAATAGTGAGTCAGACCGATACAAAACTGCATTTTCTAAACCCTTTGGGCATTTCAAATGGAATGTCATGCCTTTTGGTCTAAAAAATGCTCCGAGTGAATCCCAGAATATCATGAACGATATCTTTAATTCATTATTTACTTTCTCTATTGTTTACATTGATGATATCCTTATTTTTTCAAAATCCATTGATGAACATTGGAAACATCTGGATACGTTTCTCAATATCATCAAATATAATGGTCTTGTTATTTCTTCTCCTAAAGTCAAACTATTTCAAACCAAGATTAGATTTCTTGGCTATAATATTTCTGAAGGTAAAATTAGACCCATCAATCGGGCCATTGATTTTGCTGACAAATTTCTTGATTAAATTCTTGACAAAAAACAGTTACAGAGATTTCTTGGATCTCTTAACTATGTTGCTAAATTCTACCAAGACTTGAGGAAATAATGTCGCCCATTATTTAAACGGCTACAACAAAATCCTCCACCTTGGTCAGATATTCATACTACTTTAATCCAAAAAATCAAGGCACATGTCAAAACTCTCCCATGCCTTGGTATTCCTACTTCTAATTTATTTAAAATTGTTGAAACTGATGCCTCTGACATTGGTTATGGTGGCATCCTGAAACAATGCGTTTCACCAGGTTCTTCTGAACAAATTGTTCGCTTCCATTCTGGAATCTGGACACCTGCACAATATAATTATAGTACTATTAAAAAGGAAATTCTTTCTATAGTACTATGCATTTCTAAATTTCAATCTGATTTACTTAATAAAAAATTCCTATTAAGGATTGATTGTAAATCAGCCAAATATGTTTTAGAAAATGATGTTCAAAACATTATATCTAAACAAATTTTTGCACGAAGACAAGCTATTTTAAGTGGTTTCGACTTTGATATTGAATATATTTCGGATTTTGAAAATTCCATCCCTGATTTTCTTACCCGTGAATTTTTGCAAACACCCAACCATGAAAAAGAAAAAAGGAAGACCTAAACACTCTACCCTTGCTTCTTCATCCCTGCCTACTTTACCCCCTATTCCCACCAAACATCTCACCAAAACCGAGCCTGCTACTTCTTTTGACATTGCCAATAGGTTTACACCCTTAGGCAAATCTACTTCTTATGCCTTAACTTTGGCTACGAATCATGATCCTTATGCTAAGGCTGTGGCTTCTGCACCTTCTGTGAACTCCTACACGTTCCAGAAAAACACATCTCCATACATTGCCAAACAATTTGGCAATAATTTATTCCATACTGAACCCAACCGTGTCAAATAGAATGACCCATTCAAATTGGCCACCTCTTATTTTCTCCTAGGATTTCTTTGGATCCTTGAACATCCAAACAAAAACTTCAATTTTATACTACCATCTTACTCTAAACAAATCCTCTTATCATAAAACCCATTTTTGATAAGAATGATTCCAAAAAATTGATTTTTCACAGTGCCAAGATTGTCTCCTTTATTTCAGAAGAACAATGGGATATCAACCCATTTACTTATAGGAAATTAGCTGACACTGATATTTTCTTTAATTATCATGATTATATCAAAGTTTGGTTTCGCTTCATGCTTTACCAAGTTCCTGATATAAACCATTCTTGGTTCTTTAATTTTGATAAAACTTCAAAGCCAGATTTTCCCCTCTGGTTCCTTCTATGGTGGGATCAATTTGGACTAATTCCCTAAAATTTTCCTGAAGAACTTGCCTCTGCATACAAGTCCTTCACAAATTCCATCACCACAAAACTCAACCGTCACCAACAAAAATTTCCATATGATCTCAATTTCTGCCAGAAGTACAAAATACCTTGGATATTAAAATGGACTTATAAACGGAATGGTGATATCTTGAGTCGCCACTGCTTCACAAAATGGTGGGATAAGTTCAACCTTTCCCAAAAAATTGCTAAACATGTTGTCAGAGATTTTCCACAACTCCCTCCTAATCTAACAGACAGGATTGAGTTCCCAGAAAATCCCACTGCACCGAAAGCTGCAACTAAACTAGCCAAGAACAAAGCTCCTGCTTCATCTTCCTCCAAAGGAAAAGACAAGGAAATTACTTCAAAATCAACAAAATCTGATAAGTCCTCCAAATCCAAGGAGAAAAACATCATTCCTGGAATTGATAATAAGGACTTAATCAACATACTTTAGAAGACTCTTACACAAGAACCTTTTGATGAAGAGAAAACAGAAGCATCTTCAGAGGCTTCTGTTGATTATGATCCCTATTCTTTCTTCGGGCATGACAAAGAATATGATACTCCAAAATTGTTCGATAATGAATGAAGACTTGTCTTGATTCCCTCTACACGGAAGAAGACAAGAATGAAGAACCATGCTGAGTCACGATTCCACTAAACGAGTCAAGAGTCAGCAAGATGTCAGACCCCACTATACGGATTTGATTTCAATTATGCGCTGTAATGAATAAGTGAAAAGTACTGTTCACTGTTCATGACCGGCTTTATTGATTTACTGTTTTCATTAACTATTGTAACAGTGATATGTAACAGTGCTCTCTTCACTTATAAAAGAGAAGCATGGCCTCAGTTTGAGGCATCACTTGTACCACTTACACTCTCCTTCACTCCCTCACTTCTCTCTCTCTCTGAATGTACTTCCTCCTTCTACCTCTTCACCCTTACCCTCCACTTGTGATCTCTATAATCTTGTGATTTAACTTATATTTTGCTTATATTAATTTGAATACAAGTTTATTTTCATATCTATCTAAATTTTGCATATCCATATCATGCATCGGTCGGCTATGCCACCTCATATTTGTTCATACTTATGCCTGTATATGGCTGGCTCTGCCGCTTGTGCTTATTAATTGTGCATCATCTATTTCCAGTTATCTGGTCTTCTTTTGTTCTATTTCCAGTTATCCGGTCCTCCAGATATCTGGTCTCTTTCCGTCCCCGTTTGGTATCAGAGCCATTTGGCTCATTTTGCTAATAATTAGTAATTACTTCTCTTCATTTCTTTCATTTTGTTTCTTGACAATCTGATATCTGAGTTCCTACTTTGTCTGGTGTTTTTAATTCAAGAAACCTTGAACCTAGTAAGACCCGTTTGCTGAGAGAGTATTAGGGCAGTGTGGTTCACTAGGGTGAGATGAGAGTACACGCAGGACCCTGAGGTGTGAATATGTCACCATAGGTGTAGCTGTCATAGTTAAGAAATCCAAAAGTATCTGTAAGTTCATCTTTAACTTTATGAGCAAATAAACGAGGTAATCCATCAATAAATTTCTCTTTCCAATAAGACTTTTGACTGTCGTCACGAAGCATTACTCTAGAAATAAAAACATCTTGATACCAACTATAATCAGTCATAGTATGGTATATTAAATTGTTTAAATAATCAGAAATTCGATTGGTAATATTGGAAGGAGTTCCAATTAAATGCTTAATAATTGTATAAATCAAAGTATTAACGCCATCAGGATGTGCCATCCCAACAGTTTCATCAAAAATAGGCAACCATTTTTCATTACGCTGCACTGCGTTTTGAATGGTTGTTTTGGCGTCATCAGTGAGATGCTTATCCCACCAACTCAAGGATCAGATTGTCTTGGTTATGATATGCATTCAAACCAGATGAAAGGTTCAGAAGTCTCAAAACCAGATGAAGACCAGATTTTAAAAGAAACAAACAAAATTATTCAATAAAACAATTTTATAAACCTTGCTCTTCATACAATTGGACAACAGTTAGATAGAATTGAAGATAAAGCAGATAAATCTGTTTTTACCTCTTCCTCTAACACTATTTTTACTAAATCCGAAAATCCTTTGGTCTTTCCAAAAGATCAGTTAAAAACTCCTATTATTAAAAAACCTTTGATTACCTTACTCCAATCTCGGTCCAAAATTGATTTCAAAACCAAAACCGACAAATTGGAGTTTGTTAACCAAATACTTTCTGATCTTAAGAAAGAACAACCTTCTACTAGTGCCATTGAACGCAAGGGATTAGAAGTTGTTTTTCCAGAAACCACCGAAGTATCATTTGAAGATGACTCTTCTCTGACCAAAGAAATTAATTTACTTGAAAAGAATTTTATTGATTTCAATCTTACTCTTGAAATTTCTAGAATCTACTCAAAAGGATCTAAACCAATGAGTCTGACTAAGAGTTGGTATTCCAGACCTACTCCTCCTGATTTAGGATTTAAAGAAAAGGTTTTCCAAACCTAATCTTCTTTTTCTGCTGATAAAATCTACGAATGGAATATTGACGGACTTTCTGAACAAGAAATCCTCAACACTATGAGTAAAATGTCTTTAATTTCAAATGCTTATATCAATAACAATATCCGACAACTTGATATTGTATCTATTTTAACCAATGAATTGGATTTTGGAAAATGATTTTTTGTGAGGTTTTTTATAAAATTCATCACGGGGTTTTCTTCTCGTTTCCCTGTGAGGTTTAGAAAATTTTGTAAAATTATGCTTCCTTCTAGATGGAGTGACAAGAGGAAAGCCATATTGTTGACAAAAGTTTCCCATTCATATTTGGCTTTCGAGCTGTTCTTCACGAAACATTCTTTGATCATTACACATATGGATACCAAGTTTCTTAATTACACTGCTAATTCAGAAATTAGCAGATGAAGAAAATGGGAAACTGGAGACTAGATTGGACATCCCCGGGGACATTTTGTTGATAAATGTACCCAGAAACCCAACAAATTAAAAAAAAAGCTCAGTCAGCTGAATATTGATGTCTTAGATCAAGGAGAATTGTTTCGACACCTAGAAACACATTCTGCTTCATCTGATGACATTTCCGAGTTTAGCTCTAGTGATTTAGAATATCACTCAGAAGCTAGATCTCTTGCTTCTCCTGATATTTAGCTTGGATGTCAAGATTCTTGCTGCCAGTCTAAAGATAAAACAATTAATGTTTTATCTAAAGATGAAAAAAATGAGAATCTTTTACTAACTTTAATTTCTCAAATTACTAATCTCGAACTCAAAGAAGAATACCTTCTTAAGTACAAGAAGAATCTACTTCGTGAGAAACCAAAAACTTCTAAACCAATGATTAGTTTTCAAGATACCTTAGAATGATTTCAAAAACAAAAACCCAAGATCATTTCCACAAATGATTTACAACATGAAATAAATTTGATCAAAAAAGAGATTAATGAACTTAAATCTGAGTTCAATGAATTAAAAAACTTTAAACAAGAATTTCTACGTATAGATATATATATAATTATATATATAAAAGTAGACGCAAGAATTATCTAAAAGTAACAAACACACATTGATGCATGTTCTATATTTCAAAAGAAGTTTATTACATGCAAAGCACACATAACTAATTGCCAACATATATTGGTCTCAGGCCGTCCTAATATATATATATATATATATATATATTTGCTTAATTAATTGAAGGCAATATATGGATCCTCCATTGTTACTAATTGCATCGTCTATTCCAAACTACCAAAGCAAGAAGAATTTTGCATTGTTTTCTTTTAGGTATAGCCGAAATAAAAAGTACGCCGAAAGAAAATTACTTGGTCCTATCGCTTGGTTGTGTGCAAAATTAAGGTAGCGAAAGTCAAAAGAGTCCAAACATTTTTTGCCTATTCGGAAGGAGATAAATACAGCATGTTTACGATATTAAATGAAATGCTGCTAGTGAGTAGTGTAAATCTCAAAATTTGTAAGTATTCTTGAGGAGACAAGTTAAAAGAAAGCCATTGAGTTTTAAGAAAATACTGCTTATGAGTATTTTGGAGTAGACAAGTTAAGAGGAGGTTTGCTGTACCAATTTATTTGAAACTTTGTACATTGCAGAATGTTTGAATCTCCTTTAAATAAACGAGATTCCTATGCCTCAATCCAATTAATTTTGTCTCAATTTTAATTTCATTATATTTTTTATTTTATTATTGTGTATTTCACCAACATACCCAGTTAAGACAAAGTTGTTAGGCTAGGTTGTAGGAACTTGGAGCCCAGCATTACTCGAGTCCAACCCCAATGACAATCATGCACTGAGAGAGGGGAAAGAGAAATTTCAACTTTTTATTCACGTTAAGTACACAACAAACAAAATGGGATGGACCCTTCTTCTTCAACCTTGTAGATGACTAATTCGAGGTAGTCACCCTCCAAGAACGTAAGCAAGAGAAAGAGAGAGAGAGAGAGAGAGAGAGAGATAAACGGAAATGATCACTGAGTTGCAGAGTTGCCTGTCTTCCAACTCATGGATGCTTTTATACGATGTATTAAAACGATAGTGTATTTGAATTCAATCAGAAACTCCCTTTATTTCTACTAAATGACATCATTGTATAACTTAAACACACTTTATCTAACGATGCTGTTCTACTTACCTCTCTTAATCATCTACATATAAAACGACATAAGACTTACAATTTACACTTACTAAAACGACTTCGTATCAACCTGCTTTTAACTAATAAAACTACCATTCAAATCAATCTTCATTTCTCAAAGCCAACCTTTCCCCCTTTTGTCATCGCCCTCTACTACACTTCTTTATCAACCACTGGCACCCTTCATTTCACATCTTCATTAGCCCATAACATACTCTCCCCTTTCAAAGCACCTTGCTCACAAGGTGAGAAAATCTGTCACGTAACTGCCAATAAAACTCCCAAGTAGCATCCTCCTCCCCATTCCCTTTTCATTGAACTAAGGCTTCCACCACAACTCTATTATGAACCTTTCTACTTTTGCATTGCAACACACATTCAGGTTCTGGTGTTAGTTCCCCTTGCAAATCAACTAGTGGCAATGTTGAGAAGGATGAAACATGCTGGTCCAATTTCTTTTTTAAACACGAGACATGAGATATTGGATGAAGGGAAGTATGGGGTAAATCAAGTTTGTAAGCAACTTGACCAACCTTCTTTGTGAACTGAAATGGTCCAAAGAATCTAGGAGAAAGCTTAAATTTTCTCCTAGCCCCCAATGACTGCTGTCTATAAGGCTGCAATTTGAGATACACTCAATCTCCAACTGCAAGCTCCCTCTCAGTTCTTCTTTTATCAGCCTAGAACTTCATTTTTTCCTGAGTAGCAATCAAGTTAAGCTTCAATATTGACAAAATTTGATTTATGGTTTTCAAGACTTCCTCTACTACCTGAATAGCAGTTAAATTAGGTACATAAGAATGCAACTTAGTGGGGGGTCTGCCATATACAACTTCATAGGGAGTCAATTTTGTAAAGGTGTGGAAAGTGGTATCATATCACCATTCAACCAAAGTCAACCAATCAAATCACAACCGTGGTTTATCTCCTGGAAAGCTTCTCAGAAAATGCTCAAGGCATTTGCTAATTGTCTCGGTTTGCCCATCACTTTGAGGATGGTAAGCAGATGAGTAAGACAGGATTACTCCTTGTAACTTGAATAACTCATTCCAAAATGAGCTAGTAAAACCTGCTCCTCTATCATAAACTATGCTTTGAGGCATGCCATGTAACTTAAAGACATTATCAAAAAATAGGGATGCCACCTTTGTTGTTGTAAAAGAATGCTTTAGGGCCACAAAATGTGAGTACCTAGATAATCTGTCAAGAACCACCATAATAACAGAATATCCCTTTGAAATTAGTAGACCTACCACAAAATCCTTGGACAAACTTGTCCAAATCTGTTGAGGTACAAGCAAAGACTGTAAGAAGCCAGCAGGGTACACATTCTCCACATTATTTCTCTGGCATATATCACATTCTTTAATATACTTCTTTACTGCATGCTTCAAGCTAGGCCAGCAAAAAGCATGTCTAGCTCTCTTTGAGGGGATTCTTGAAATCCATTTTTGTTGAGCTGTTGTGCCAACCTTTTGCTTTAGCAAATACTTTAAACTATAGTGATCAGTTTGGATGACAAAGGTAGCCCCCACTAAATAAGGCCTCCATTTTTTAACAGCTAACACCAATGCCAGCAACTCTTTCTAATAGGTAGACAGCAACAAATTCTTACCTTTGAGAGCATGGCTAAAAAAAGCCAATGGCTTTCGGTCTTGCATCAAGATAGCTCCTATCCCAACCCCACAAGCATCACATTCAATAACAAACTTTTTAGTAAAACTTGGCAGAGATAAAACTGGAGGATTAGTAATAGCATTATTCAACTATTCAAAGGCCTCAATAGCTGCTTTAGAACAATTAAAAGCATCATTTTTCAACAAAGTAGTCAATGTGGCAGCTATTTGACCATAGCCACGAATAAACTTTCGACATTAACTTGTCAATATCAAGAAACTCCTCAAAGACTTAAGATTTCTTGGAATTGGCTAGCTGACCATAGATTCCAGCATCCTTGGATCAGCCATCACCCCTTATTTGGAAATCAAGTGCCCCAAATACTCTATTTCTTCACATGCAAAATAACATTTTGATTTCTTTGCAAATAAATGATTCTGCTGTAGTGTCTCCAAGACAGTGACCAAGTGAAACAAATGAACGTGGCTCTTATACCAATTGTGCTGGACCCTTCTTTTTCAACCTTGCAGATGACTGATTCGAGGTGGTCACCCTTGAAGAACATAAGCAAGAATTAGAGAGAGACAGAGTGAGTGAGTGAGTGATAGATAAACATAAATGATCAATGAATTCTGGAGTTGCCTCTCTTCCAACTCATGGATGCTTTTATAGGATGTATTAAAACGACAGTGTGTTTGAACACAATCAGTAACTCCCCTTATTTCTACTAAACGACATCATTGTATTACTTACACACACTTCACCTAATGACACCGTTCTACTTATCACTCTTAATCGTTTACATATAAAATGACACAAAACTTACAATTTACACTTACTAAAACTGAAATTACCCAAGTAACCATAATAATGCACGTTAATACTTTAAACAAAAGATTATTAGCACGGATTAGTAACCAATATAAAATATTAATAACATTAACATAATAATTTGGTTACAAAGAGAAACCATTTGAAGAACTCTTCAAATATAAAACCCTACGGAGTAACCAAATACAAGAAAGTCAATTTTAATGATTGAGAGTAGTAAAAGTAAAATGTTTACAAAACTTTCGTAACTATACACGTTTACCCAAGATACGTGACCCGTTTGTCTTCTACCGCAGTAGGTAGTCAGAACCTCTAACACTCTCCAATCCTTGTCTTTCCTACTGGAACCTCCAGTGGTTGAACTTGAACATGACAACTCCCCCTTGGAGTATGCTTTCACTCAATCCGAGCACTCAATCCCTCGGATTGAGTCTTTTTGAAAAATCATTCTTTCAAAAATTTTCTCTTCCACGAACCCTTGAAGTTCTACCCACATCTTTAAGCTCTCAAAATACATGTGAATATGTGCTTCTCAAGTCACTTAAAACCCTTAGCCGACTCTTCTATGAATAGGCAATGTTGTGATTGATTTGGAAAATGATTCTACTGATAGATTTATCTAGAATCCCAGTAAGTTACGTTGCTAACTATTTGCGAACATGTTGGACTGGATCACTTTTCCTGGATTGCATCAAGTTTAGATCAACATCATTTTCTTCAATATGACTTGCGTCTTTATCTCTTTAACTGATGCTTAGACTCGAAATACACAAATGACTCTTGTTTGACTCTTATCTTATAATACAAACAAGATTTGATAAAAGCTATAATTTAAATACTTATCATTATCAGATTACTGCAGTCTTAGAGTCTAATTAAGATTATATTTATTCCTAACAGCATACACATCTAATCCTAGCTAAACATAAATTACATTTACAATCAACTCCTTTGGCTGATTGATGATGCCAACATATATTGGATGAATGTAATCTAACCTACAAAAACAACTAACCAACCACCAGCAAAGACCTCCTATAGACAATCATACTCCATATCAAGTTATATCATAACAAAATGTGAAGTAACAGTACGTCTACACCTAAACACATATATATCAATTTAACGTAGTACGTAAAATAAAACACACAAATCATTATTTAATGTACAAACCAAACTGAAATAAATTTAAATAAAAACTTTTTCTCAAAAAGATTTATGAAGGATGGTGGTTGCATTTTGTCAACTCTGCCCAGCTCCCTCTGCCTGTTCTTCATCCTTTCTCCCACTATGTTTGTCAGCATCAATCAGAGTCAGATTTGTCTTCATCCTCAGGAGGAGTGACTGTTTTTAGAAATTGATCCACATCCAATACAATTTGCTGTAAGCTGTCATTCATCTTTTCTAATTCATCCTGCTGGTCTGTGAGTATTTGGTCAATCTTCAACATCTTTTCTTTCCATTTGTCCACAAACGAGTCAAATTTTGATTGCAAAATTTGAAGCTGTTCAACTATTTTAGTGGATTGTCTTAGGGGAGGATGAGAGGATGTGGATGCCTCAGCATGGCTCCTTTTCTTTCCACCAACTACTGCTTTTGACTTGGTGACAGTTTTGGAGGAGATCTTCCCATACATTTTGATTGTGTCCTCATTGCTTCTTAAAGGGACTTTAGCTATTCTAGCCAACTTTGTGATAAGACCTCCAAATGGCAGACTTTCTTTGTCTGTTTTTTCAGACCTGGCCTTTGAAATCACATCAATAATATGGGAGGGGAGATCTATAGGTATTCCTTTCACTAGAGTATATATAAATTGAGCTTTCTCAACTGTTAGCTTAGTATGCCTAGAGATGGGCCAAAGATTTGTCAAAACTACTTTGGCAAAGAACCTATATTTGGGGAGCATTGATTTCATAGAGAGCCAATAAATCTTTGGGGGCCATGCTGGTGCACTGGGCCCAGTGAATAGATCTTTCATTTGGGCTTTAAATGAGGTCCCCCTGCCATTGTATGGAAAACCTGTGTTTTCCACACTCGGGAGTTCATAGAACTCTCTAATGATCTCGTGAGTGATAATCATGTCAACTCCCTAACGAATAGATGTAATGAAATTGTTATCTACACTCAGTAAGGCATTGGTATAAAACTCCCTAACAATTTCAATATAGGGAGCAAGAGCTTCCTTAGTGATTTTCTCCCATCCTCTGTCAGCAAAAATATGGACAATGAATTCAAAATCAGGGTCATTTAGATCATTTAAAGTTACCTCTCTTTCTCCAAGTACATTTGATTGAGCTGCATTATTGCATATTTTATACATTTAAAACCAATATATTTTTAATTGTTTTATTATTTTATCATTAGTTTTAGATGGAAAAATTGATTAAGAGGAATAAATCCAAGTTGTAAATTAAATTGATTAAAAGCATTGTTTATGCTTGATTTTATAACTTGTGATTTATTTGGGCAATAAATTCTCATGCACAACACATTTTTAATATTTTATTTTTCATCTCTTGTTTAATTTTATTTATTTTAGTTTCTTTATTTTATTTTATTTTTCTAAGTTTTATTTTTATTTTTATTTAATTTTGCTTGTCTAATTTTTATTTTATTTTATGTTATTTTATTTTATTTTTCTTTATTTTATTTTATTTTTCTATTTTTCAGATTTGCCTAAACGACATGTAGTTTTTCTTAAACGGAAAAACGACATGTCGTTTACTTCTAAGAGCTAAAACTGTCGTATGCTAAACGACAGGTCGTTTAGTCAACTGATGAAAACGACTTGTCGTTTTTCACGGTAATTGAATTTCGTCCTCGGCTAAACGACTTGCCGTTTTGTACATAGACAAAAACGACAAGTCGTTTCTGCCATCTTCAACCTCACGAACGCATCACCATGTACAGCGTTCAACTGGTTTCGTCGTCTCGCCCAGTGCAACGTCATCCAACACCACAAGCAACCAGTCACCTCGACGTAGCGGTAGCCAGTAAACCACCATGAACGACCACCGACCGCAGTTATGAACAGGCCACCACGACAGCTCACGGCAACCTCTGTTTTACTTCCATAAAACAGAGTATTTCATCCACAAGCAAACCCTCTTCCAGCGCTCAAGATTCCATGCATGCAGCAGAACCAGTCCACTGTGCGCCTCCACCTCCAAGCAGCACCAACTACAAGCAGTGCGTTCGGACCACTTGCTACTGCTCAACCTCGAGCATAAACAATACACGGCAGCAAACTCTCAGAGCAACACTGGCCCACTCGGAACAAAGCTGCTGGAAAGCAAACGAACGTGCATGCATGATGCGGATGACACTGCCGAAAGCAGCAGAATGGAAAGGAACATGCAGCAGATTCCTTCGTTCACGTGGGCAGCAGCTTGCAGGCAACATGTGGAAAGGTTATCACGATAACATGCAGAGCAGCACGCCTGGAGCAGAACCTCAAAGCTGGAAATTCACTCACGCACATGCATACCCACTCGGAACAAAAACTGCAGGAAATAAAAAGGGAACTGCAGCAGCTGGAAACAGATGCACATGTTGGTGCATTTCGGTGCAGTAAAGAAAAGAAAAAAAAAAGAAATGGGGAGAAGACACATGCTGGGCGTCAATGCATGATGCACGGGGGAGACAGAGAAGTGAAAGAAAAAAAAAGAAAAGAAAAGGAAAGACAGAGACGCGGGGAGAAAAGAAACGTGAAGAAAGAAGTGAGCTGGGCCGACCGAACGTGCATGCTGAGAGGAAGAAGAAAAAGAAACAGAAAGAAAAGAAGAAAAGAGAAAAGAGAAGAGGAAGAAGCTGGCACTGGGCTGGCCGACTGCAGAAGAAAGAAAAGAATAAAAAATAATAATAAAGAAGACAACGTGCATGCAGTGCAATTATTCTCTTTGAAGCCTATAAATAGGGAGCTGGGAGTTCACGGAAGGGAGGCAGATGTTAGACGCCCAGTAGAGTCTGGGTGGGTGAGACACCCAGTAGAGTAGTTTAGGAGTAGTCTGCAGATTTTTAGGAGAAAGTGCAGATGAAGTGAGAGAGTTCGGTGATGCAGTTGAGAGCCTAAATGGACCAACTGTGTTATCGAACTGTTCTCCTTTATCTGTAGTCTCCACTTTTATTTTATTTTATTTTTTTATTTTAATTTATGTCCTTTATTTTTTTAGCACTTTTAATTCTTGCAATTGATTGGTATTGTTATTAGAAACTTTGATTATCTATATATTTCTCTTGATTCATTGTGATTTTCGAATACAGTGAATGCTTGAAAAATTCCTGTGATAATCAATTGGACTTATAGATATCTCTACCATCAATCCTGCACTTTTATTTTAGATCAACAATAAAATTCATATTGTGAGTTTGATTAATCGATTGGTATTATTAGAAACGTTGATTATCTATATACTTTTCTTGATTCATTGTGATTTCCGAATACAGTGAATGCTTGAGAAATCCCTGTGGTAATCAATTGGACTTGTGAATGTCTCTACTATCAATTATTCAGACTTAACATTTGATGATTAATTTTCTTGGGTTTAATTGATAAATCTTCCAGTTAGACAGATCATTATTCTAGTCTAACTGAGTTAATTTTATTTTTCAGTATTTTTAATTTCTGCACTTTATTTTACTGTCCTTAATTTTCTGCACTTTAATTTTCTGCAATTTATTTTATGCCATTTAATTTTCCAGCTCATTTAAATTTCATTCTTTTAATTTCCAACAATTTAAATTCACTGTCTTGCATTTTAATTTCTTTAATTTGCACTGCATCTTAAACACTCAAATCAACCAAAAAATGAATATGGTTCACGACCAGTAAATCAACTAAAAAAAAATCATCATTGTTTTTTATGTTTATTTGGTATTTTGTGTATTATATATATATAAAAAAAAATTTAAATAAAAATAAATAAAATGGAGAGTTGTTCGGACTTGAATACTCAAGACTAATTTTATAAAGCTAGAATTAAGAATAGAACAAGTACATAAAAAAAAAAAACACAACTAAAATAACTGCAGACCATCTTCATGTTTCTCGTAATCGCTGAACCTCTACTGTTAATTGCTGATAGTTGTTCAGTATTTGTTCTTTCTCTTGTTCCAGCTTCGTTAGTCGTGGTTGCAGGTTTTGAGCATACAAATCCACACATTTTTTTAACTCCTTATTTTTTTGTTTTAATATTTTATTTTTTTTACTTTTATCAGCCAACATTTGCTGCAAGTTAGAAATTTGAATTTTAAGTTCATCTACCTCTTTCACCCGTTGCAGTAACCTACGGGACAAGGTTGTAACAGAAGCAGCATATTGGGCACCGAGCATTCTGGATCCTGCAACCACCTCAGCATCAGACCGGGTGGAAAAATGTATCTCTGTTCCCTTCATGGCATTAAAGGCATCAGGACAGAAGACAAATGGTTGTGGTGTAATCGGTTCCTGATTCAAATCAGGAACATTGTTGACAGAGAGTTGCTCGGCCAATTGAGAGAATGAAAGAAGTTGCTCGGCCATTTGAGAGAAATTAAAGAAATGTGAGAAATGCAGAGGACTGGTTCTACGTTTCAAAATGATGAAGATAGTCCCTTTTATAGAGACCCCAAGCGCTCAACTCTCAGTGGAAACTAACTCGGAGCTCTATGCCATCTAGACCGAAACAATGTCAGTCTAGCCTTACGGCTCGAGGCTCTGAAACGCTGTCGGTCAAAGGCTCTGTAATTAAGGCTCTGTAATTAAGGCTCGATGCCATTAAACAAAGCAGCGCTTGAGGTTCTGAAACGCTACCGGCCTAGCCTTACGGCTTGAATCTGGAAACCAAGACTCTGTCAGACCCCAGATTCCTTGATTTTCAATCGCTGGATGAAAGATTTTCTTCATCCCCAAGCATTTCTCGCCTGTCCAGGGAGTTCTTCTTTAAAATCTCTCGTACATATTTGAAATTGTTTCTGTTATTACATCGTATTGATTATTTTGTGTGTTTTTTTTATTATTTGCCTTTGAGTGTTTATTTTTTTTATGCATATTTTTATTTAATGTTCTGCGTGTTATATTTAAAAAAAAAATCATTTTTTTTTCTTTACATTTGTTTATTTGGTGTTCTGTGTGAAATATAAAAAAGAAAAAAAAAGAAAAAAAAACATAAATAAATAAATAAGGAAAGGAGATTTGTGTAACTGTAATACTCGAAGACTAATTTTATTGAGTTGGAAAGAAAATGAACAAACAAGCTTTATTATAAAAACAGCAAACTAAACAGCAGATGGACCCCCCATTTCTTGTAACCGTTGAAACTCTGCTGTTAAACGCTGCTGATCTTTTTGTAATTGTTCCATTTTTCGTTCCATCTCGTCTATGTGTGGTTGAAGTCTTCGAGCATACTGTTCCACACATCTCCACAACCCCTCATTTTCTTTTTTTAAATCTTCAATTTTTTGTCGTTTACTTGCAAGTTTTTCTTGCAATTCAAGAACCTGAAGTTTAAGTTCGACAACCTCACTCTCTCGTGAAAGAAATCTCCTGGACATAGTATTTACAGCAGCAGCATATTGTGAACCCAACATTCTTGTGCCTGCGACCACCTCAGCATCGGATCGGGTAGAGAAATATAACTCTGCCCCAACCATGGCAGTAACGGCCTCAGGACAAAGATAGACTGGCTGAGGGGTAGGTATTTCCTGATTCAGATCAGGAATGTTGCTAGCAGAATGCTGGCTGGCCATTTGAGAAGAGGAGAGATTGAGAGAAGTTGAGAGAATTGCGAAAGAGAAAGCAAATATGAGAAATGCAGAGATAACTCTGTGTTACGAGAGGGTGGAAATGGTCTCTTATATAGAGGTCCGAAGCATTCACAGGCTCAGCAATGATCAAACCAGTCGGGACCAAAGCAGAGATCAAGGCCATAAAGCATTTGTCCACTTGCACATAATCCGGACCCAGGACTCCATAATTTACGGCAATTGTCGAATTTTGGGATTTACGACACCCAGGATTTATGGCAAGTGGATGCTTAACTCTTGCTCAGCTGGCAGATCATCTTCAAATTTAATCCAGCTTGAGGGTTCTAGTGTTGAAAACACTCAACACTTAGCTGGAAAGAGACATGAAAAG
>QEOT01002967.1:52982-66896 GCA_003123785.1 Pterocarya stenoptera
TGATTGAGCTGCATTATTGCATATTTTACACATTTAAAACCAATATATTTTTAATTGTTTTATTATTTTATCATTGGTTTTAGATGGAAAAATTGATTAAGAGGAATAAATCCAAGTTGTGAATTAAATTGATTAAAAGCATTGTTTATGCTTGATTTTATAACTTGTGATTTATTTGGGCAATAAATTCTCATGCATAACACATTTTTAATATTTTATTTTTCATCTCTTGTTTAATTTTATTTATTTTAGTTTCTTTATTTTATTTTATTTTATTTTATTTTTCTAAGTTTTATTTTTATTTTTATTTAATTTTGCTTGTCTAATTTTTATTTTATGTTATTTTATTTTATTTTTCTTTATTTTATTTTATTTTTCTGTTTTTCAGATTTGCCTAAACGACATGTAGTTTTTCTTAAACGGAAAAACGACATGTCGTTTACTTCTAAGAGCTAAAACTGTCGTATGCTAAACGATAGGTCGTTTAGTCAACTAATGAAAACGACTTGTTGTTTTCCACGGTAATTGAATTTCGTCCTCGGCTAAAACACTTGCCGTTTTGTACATAGACAAAAACGACAAGTCGTTTCTGCCATCTTCAACCTCACGAACGCATCACCATGTACAGCGTTCAACTGGTTCCGTCGTCTCCGCCCAGTGCAACTTCATCCAACACCACAAGCAACCAGTCACCTCGACGTAGCGGTAGCCAGTAAACCACCATGAACGACCACCGACCGCAGCTATGAACAGGCCACCACGACAGCTCACGGCAACCTCTGTTTTACTTCCATAAAACAGAGTATTTCATCCACAAGCAAACCCTCTTCTAGCGCTCAAGATTCCATGCATGCAGCAGAACCAGTCCACTGTGCGCCTCCACCTCCAAGCAGCACCAACTACAAGCAGTGCGTTCGGACCACCTGCTACTGCTCAACCTCGAGCATAAACAATACACGGCAGCAAACTCTCAGAGCAACACTGGCCCACTCGGAACAAAGTTGCTGGAAAGCAAACGAACGTGCATGCATGATGCGAACGACACTGCCGAAAGCAGCANCCCAGAAGATGCCGGCGATCACCATGCAAGGCCAAGACGCCACGGCAGCTCCACCACCAGCAGCCTCCATGCATGCGGACGACACTGCCGAACGACGAAGCAGAGAAAAAAAAAATAAGAAGAAAAAAGAAGAAGAAGAAAGCCGAACGCAGAAACAGAACGTGCATGAGACAGATGCACATGCGAATGTGCTGGGGCAAATGAAAACAAAAAAAAAAGAATAAAGAAAGAGAGACCGAACGTGCATGCGGGAGGAAGAAAAGAAAAGAAAGAAAAAGAAAAGAAAAGAAAGAAGAAAGAAGACGCTGCGTGCAGAAGACAGAAAAAAAAATAATNCAGAACCTCAAAGCTGGAAATTCACTCACGCACATGCATACCCACTCGGAACAAAAACTGCAGGAAATAAAAAGGGAACTGCAGCAGCTGGAAATAGATGCACATGTTGGTGCATTTCGGTGCAGTAAAGAAAAGAAAAAAAAAAAGAAATGGGGAGAAGACACATGCTGGGCGTCAATGCATGATGTACGCGGGAGACAGAGAAGTGAAAGAAAAAAAAGAAAAGGAAAGACAGAGACGCGGGGAGAAAAGAAACGTGAAGAAAGAAGTGAGCTAGGCCGACCGAACGTGCATGCTGAGAGGAAGAAGAAAAAGAAACAGAAAGAAAAGAAGAAAAGAGAAAAGAGAAGAGGAAGAAGCTGGCACTGGGCTGGCCGACTGCAGAAGAAAGAAAAGAATAAAAAATNAAAGGCATGTGGGGAACAAATGCACACATGGGTGCTGAAGGCAACAGATGAAAAGCAAAGTTTCATTCTCACATTCTGGACGCACGGCAAAAGCAGGAAGAATGTGCGGAACAAGTCAGACACATGGGCAGCAAACAGCGAAGCATATATTCTTTGAAGCCTATAAATAGGTTTGAGATGAACGAAGAAGTGAGCTGAGGTTAGAAGTTCAATAGGAAGTAGGAGTAGTCTGTAGAAATTTTAGGAGAAAATGCAGATGAAGTGAGGGAGTTTGGTGATGCAGTTGAGAGCCTAAATGGACCAATTGTGTTATCAAACTGTTCTCTTTTATCTGCAGTCTCCATTTTTATTTTATTTTATTTGTTTTATTTTATTTTAATTTATGTCATTTAAATTTATGCACTTTAAATTAATGTCCTTTATTTTTTTTCAGCACTTTTATTTTCTGCAATTGATTGGTATTGTTATTAGAAACTTTGATTATCTATATATTTCTCTTGATTCATTGTGATTTTCGAATACAGTGAATGCTTGAAAAATCCCTGTGATAATTAATTGGACTTATAGATATCTCTACCATCAATCCTGCACTTTTATTTTAGATCAACAATAAAATTCATATTGTGAGTTTGATTAATTGATTGGTATTATTAGAAACGTTGATTATCTATATACTTTTCTTGATTCATTGTGATTTTCGAATACAGTGAATGGTTGAGAAATCCCTGTGGTAATCAATTGGACTTGTGAATGTCTCTACCATCAATTATTCAGACTTAACATTTGATGATTAATTTTCTTGGGTTTAATTGATAAATCTTCCAGTTAGACAGAATCATTATTCTAGTCTAACTGAGTTAATTTTATTTTTCAGTATTTTTAATTTCTGCACTTTATTTTACTGTCCTTAATTTTCTGCACTTTAATTTTCTGCAATTTATTTTATGCCATTTAATTTTCCAGGTTATTTAAATTTCAGTCTTTTAATTTTCAGCAATTTAAATTCACTGTCTTGCATTTTAATTTCTTTAATTTGCACTGCATCTCAAACACTCAAATCAACCAAAAAATGAATCTGGTTCATGACCAGTAAATCTCTTTTTTACTGCACTCTTTCATCCATTGTACATATCATCACATTTTATTTTTATTTTCTCATTGTAAATATTTCCACCATTTTACACGAGTTTATTTTTAGCACTTTCCCTGTGGAGACGATCTAGGAATTTATTCCTGATTACTACGCGACACGCTCCTGCTCTTGGGATAGCCTTTTGTGCTGCTCATTCTCGAACGAGTCAACATTCCACTTGGAGAACACGGTTTCGTATGCAGTCTTAGCTTCCTCATAAATGAACTTGGGTGGTTTTGAGCTTTTGGAGGAAGGCTTTGAAGTACTCCCTACTCCCTTATTAGAAGTTGACCCTTTGTCTGTCACCTTAGACTTCTTTGGGGTTTTCTCAAGTGACTCAGATTTCTCCTTATTGGAAGACATTTTCGGAGGTATCGTGCGATCAAATTTGGCTTTCTTTGCAATTTTTTTGAATTTCATCTACACAAAAATAATCCTTTTTGAGTATGAAAAATACACAGTGTACTAAGGTACCTAGATTCACTTTTCTCACAAATATCGATGTAACCAGAGCCCAAGATGAATTCATATCTCCTAAAACATTAATCCAATCGTACACATATTTCTAGTAAATTTTCAGAAATCATATCGATGTTCAGCAATTTTTTTTATTAGATGGGAGAAATATCTAGCCCTAACCACAGAGTCATTTTAGTAGAGAGTGGAGAATAACGACATTGCTACAAACCAAATAGACTCGCATGCAAGTGTTAATCGTCATCTTTCTAAAAAAAACACCATGTATGTTTATTCAAGGCAGCATCTAACCCCTCCCAACAGATTTTCAAGTCCTAAGCCAACTAGATTTCTAAAAGCTTCAAAATTTTCAGAGACCACTTCAAGATTCAAGGACAGCAAAACCCTAAGTAGAGTTTCCAAGAAACGTAAAAACAAAGTTCAGAGAGTGTATTCGGAAGAGAAAACTTACGTTGAGATTGTGAAAAAAACACAACTTTCTTTGCAATGCATGTAATGATTTTGGGGTTTTTCTCTCTCAAAGAGAAGTGGAGAAGGCAACAGAGTGATTTGAAATGAAAACCGGGGCTTAATGATGGATTAGAGGTGATGGCATGCAGTTAATGCTGCGGAGCAACTTTATTTCTCATTTCCCGCCCAAGGCCTAGAACGTGCCATGCACGCAAGCCCCCTTTTTTCTTAGTATGCAGAGTTTGTCTTAGAGGCAACTCTCCACATTGATTCAAGTTATTCATGCTCTTTTTTTTTTTTTTATATAAATTTTGAAAAAGAAAAACACTTTTAAAGAACCTAGAAAAAAAAATGTATATTTCATCCACAAGGTTTGAGCCTTTTTGAGTAATTTCTTTGTCCTAACCTTTGTTCCACTCAACACTTTTTCATTTATTTAGGAGAACTATTTCTAACTGGTCAGTCTTCACCATTGAGCATTTATTCTTAATAGATGACCTCCCAAGAATTCGTGTGTGTGTGAGTGAGGCAAAGAAATCTTTCCACTGTTATTATTTCCTTCCCCTTTTTATTTTTCTTATTTTTCTTACTCCCATTTTCTTTAAAATGTTCCAATAAGGGAGGGCTTTCTTTGAAAGTCAAACTTTATGCTAGGGCCTATATACCCGGAAAAGCATTTCCCTCCAAGCACACAGTCATAGGGCCTATATGTCCATTTTGTATTGCTCATCTTTTTCCATAATGAATAAGGCAATGATTTTTTTCTTACAAGGACAATTAGAACTTAGATCCATGCATGAATGTTCGTCTCTTTCCGTAATGACTTTTGAACACATGACTTTTTCTATAAGGATCGACTTGTGTGCATGACAAGAGGAGACCTTTTTCTGTTTGGGCAATAGGTTCAACTAGTTTTAGTCAATTCAAAGGCATAGACTCCCCCTTTCTTGGTGCATTATATGAGTATATGCATGTTGTCACCAACTTGTTAAGAGGTTAGATTTAACTCCTCACAGTGCAGATAATCGAATTCTTGAGTGATCTTTCTTAAGAGTTTGTGCATCAACAGTAAGAACACATACCAGAGAAGATCTACCTCGATCCCAACAAAATGAATTGACGAAGTCACAAAGCTCACAGACTTGGTATACTCAGAAAACCTGTACCTTACACATGATAACAACACAAGGATTTTTAAAAAACAAGCAAAACAAGCAACCTCTATTTATTTATTTATTATTATTATTATAATGAAAATAAAGTGAAAATCAGGGAATGTCACACACACCGATGACCTTCCTTAGAAATTCAAACCTTAGATCATCTAAAAGTTTAGTAAACAATTCTGCCAGTTGGTATTCGATATCAACATGTTCTTGTGACACTACCTTTGTTTCAACCAAGTCTCATATGAAATGATGCCTTGTATCTATGTGCTTGGTTCGTGAGTATTGCATAGGGTTCTTCGAGATACTATTGGCACTTGTATTGTCACAATAGATAGTCATAGTATCTTGAGGAGAACCCATAGTCCTCAAGAATCTTTTTCTTCCAAAGAAGTTGAGTGCAACAACTACCAGCCACAATGTATTAGGCTTCAGCAATGGATAGGGAGATAGAAGTTTGTTTCTTGCTCATCCATGCTACCAGATTGGTACTGACATAAAAACAACCACCGGTGGTGATTTTTCTATCGTCATCATTACCAACCCAGTCAGCATTAGAATAGCCAACCAGACTTAGATTTGAATCTCTGGAATACCAGATGCCATAGTCGACCATAGCACTTAGGTATTTCAGGATTCTTTTTACTGCTGTGAGGTGTGATTCTTTAGAATTTGCCTAAAATCGTGCACATACACCTACACTAAAAGTAATATCAGGTCTGATAGCAGTAATGTAAAGAAGACTTCCTATCATGCTTCTATATAGAGTAGGATCAATGCTCTTACTTGTAGAATCTGAGCATATTTTAATAGAGGTGCTCATCAGAGTGCGAGCATGTGTCTTCCCTTCCATGCCAAATTTTTTAACAAGATCTTTAGCATATTTAGATTGTGAAATAAAAATTCATTCTTCAGTTTGTTTAATTGATTCCCAAGAAAGAAATTTAATTCTACAATCATACTCATTTTTCATTTCTTTGGAAACTCATGTGAAAATTTATCAAGAGTGGATCCGAACATAATATCATCTACATATATCTAAGCTATAAGTAGATGCTTACCAGATTTTCTTAAAAACAGTGTTTGGTCAGCTTGACCTCTTACAAAGTCATTGTCAAGCAAGTATTTCGTGAGTCTTTCATGCCATGCTCGAGGTGTTTGTTTTAATCCATAAAGAACTTTCTTCAACCTGAAAACATGATCAAGAAACAATTGATTAGTATATCCCTTTGGTTGTTCTACATATAGTTCTTCATTAAGTATGCCATTTAAAAATGCACTTTTAACATCCATTTGGTAAAGCTTAAAATGTAAATGGCTGGCAATTGCTAGCAATATGTGAACTAATTCCAAACGGGCCACTGCTGCAAAAGTCTCTTCAAAATCAATCCCTTCAACTTGGGTGTATCCTTGTGCTACTAGTTTGGCCTTGTTGCGAACAATGGTGCCATGTTCGTCTGACTTGTTTTTGAAGATCCACTCTGTTCCAATGATGTTATGATCCTCAGGTCTCGGCACGAGCTCCCATAATTGATTTTGAGTGAATTGATGCAGTTCCTCGTGCATGGCATTCACCCAACTTTCATCTTGTAATGCTTCTTCCACCTTCTTTGGTTCAACCTGCAACAAATAGCAAACATATGAGACTTGATTTAAAACTCGTTTTATTAATCTCATACCTTCACCCAAGTCTCCAAGAATGTTCTCCTTTGGATGATTGTGGCTGATTATTGTAGATGGCTCTTTTTCATGAGTTGAGGCCGAGTTTGGTGTAGCAGGTTTTGATGGATCTGTGTCCTCTTGATCGGTTGAGTTTTCTTCAGTCTTTCTGCTAAGGCTGTCAAGTTCCATTTTGGTCATCTCCTTAGAATTGTCATCCACAGCTATATTGATTGACTCGATCACTGTTTTAGTCCGCAGATTGTATACTCTGTAAGCTTTGATATTTGATGAATATCCAAGAAATATTCCTTTGTCACACTTGCTGTCAAATTTGTGAGCATTTTCTATCTTTTAGAATGTAGCAAGTGCTTCCGAACACTTTAAAGTACTTTATTGTGGGTTTCTTTCCATTCCATAACTCATATGGAGTAAGTTTGGTGCCTGGACGAAAGACTACACGGTTCAGAATGTGTCCGACAGTGTTGACAACTTCTCCCTAGAAATATAGAGCCAATTTTTTGTTACTCAGCATGGTGCGGGACATCTCTTGTATTGTTCTATTTTTCCTTTCTACAATTTCGTTCTGTTGTGGGGTAATTGAGGCTGAGAACTCTTGATGTATCTCCTGTTCATCACAAAAAGAGGAGAAATTAGTATTTTCAAATTCTTTCTCATGATCACTACGAATACGAGAGATAGAAAAGTTCTTCTCTGTTTGTAGTCGTCTGAACAGTTTCTTTGCAAGGTTGAATGTTTCTGTTTTTTCATTCAACAAAATGATCCATGTATATCTTGAGTAATCATCCACGATGACCGTTATATACTTCTTTCCATCAAGACTCTCAGTCTGAGTAGGACCTATCAAATCCATGTGTAACAGCTCGAGTGGTCTTGAAGTCAGAATATCAACTATTTTCTTGTGCTCTGCCTTGGTCTGCTTCCCTTCCTAACAGGCTCTGAAAACCATCTTTTTCTTTTTCAAAATTTTGGGCAGTCCACATACAGCTTCCTTTTTAGAGATTTTTTACATGTCTCTATAGTTGATATGTCCTAGACGATAGTGCCATAACTCAGTTTCATTTAGCTCTACTTTGTGAGAATGTATCGTGTTCATATGAGAGACTCCATAGCAGTTGTCAACAGTCCCGATGCCCTTCAAGATCCATTTTTCATAATTATTGTAGACTTTGCATTCATTTTTGAGAACGGTACATAAAGATGATCATTACAAAACTGACTAATACTTAACAGATTAGCCTTGAGACCATTAACAAAAAGAACATTATGAAGAGTAGGTAAATCAGGAATATCCACACTTCTCTTTCCTTCCACTGTTAATGTACTTCCATCTCCGAAAGTTACGAAACCTCCACTAATGGATTCAATCTTTTTTAAACATCCCTTTATCTCCTGACATATATCTAGAACAAGCACTGTCCAAATACCACATACTAGTGTTCATAGCTTTGAGTGTCGTGTGTGCTACTAGGCATGTAGCTTTTTCTTTCACTACCCACTTGATCTTGTTATTTGTTTTATTCATATTTTTAGAAAAACATAATTTAGACAGTTCACCAAGTTTCTTACCTAGGGTGTTTATTTGATTACTCAATTTGTTTATTTTAATTTCTAGGTTCATATCCTTGCTAAACAACTTATTTCTATTTCATTTTTCTAAGTTTAAAGCAATTCATTCTCATGTGCCCAATTATTCTACAGTAGTGGCTAGTAGGGACAAACATACCTTTGGACTTACCTGGAGAAATCATTATTGACTTTCCTTTGTTCACAGGTTTCTTTGAGACATTTTCTACTTTACTTCCTTTTACAAAGGTGCTACCTTTGGATGTAGAGGTAGCGGATGCTTTATGATGTGAATCTTTGGAAGTATTGTATCCCAAACCTGTGCAATTGGAACTATCTCTTTGCCTTTCAGTATTTCATTGAATTTTTGAGTGGGAGTCTTTTCTTTGACTTCCTGACATGCTGCCAAATTCTTTTCTAGAATCTCTTTCTGTGCACGTAGCTTTGTCACTTCTAGTTCAGTTACTTTTAGTGCCTCCACCAAATTGTTCTTCTCATTTTCTATGGTGGTTAGATTTTTGTACAACCTTTTATTTACCTTTTAGATTTTCACGAACTCCTCACATAAGTCCTCATATGCTTCATGCAATCTTAATTCATGATCAGCGGTTTCTGTGGCAACATCAGAATCAGTATCACAAACAACCATGCTATCGCCAACATATTGTTCACTTGTGTTAGCATAATTAGTAACAGAGGCAGAGAAAGCAATAAAAGCAATTTCATTATCAGAAGATGTATCTAAACTTTCAGAGTCATCACTCAGAGTAGCATTTAAAGCTTTTGCCTTTCTTTTAAAATTTGGACATTCCATTCTTATGTGACCAAAACCAGAACATTCATGACATTGAACTTTATCTTTTAGATCGGTTTTGTCTTTATTCCACTTCTTAGGTCATTCTTTTTTAGTGAATTTCTTAATTTTTTTCTCATATTTTCAGCATTCTTTTTATTAAACATGAATTTTTAACTTTCTGGCCACGAGTGCTAAATCATCATTACATAAAATCTTCATTATTGGACTGATTTCTTCCTTAATAGTTCTGAGTGTGATGGACTTACCTTTCTTTTGTTGTGGAAGAGTGGATTCATAAGTTTGCAGAGAACCTACCAGTTCTTCTACTTGGATTGTGTCTAAATCCTTGCTTTCTTCTATGGCTGTCACCTTTGGTCTAAACCTTTCAGGTAGGGATCTCAGGATTTTTCTCACAGCTCTTGTCTCTTCCACATTCTCATCGAGATTGTACCTAGAATTGACAATATTGTTTAGTTTAGCATAAAATTCGTTAAAAGTCTTTCTTATCTTCCAGAATTTTTATCTCCTCAAATTTTTGAGGTTAACATTTGTAATTTGGAATTTTCCACCGTTTTGGTCCCTTCATGTGTAGTGTCCAAAATATCTCAAGCATCCTTAAATTTTTCACACATAGAAATTCTCTTGAATTCATTTGGAGAAACTGCCATAAAAATGGCATTTGGACCTTTGTTGTTTGAATTGCAACTGCTTGATTGTTCTTTGGTCCATTCTTCTATATGTATTGTAGGCTTTGTCCATCCTGACTCCACGGTTAGCCAGACTTCCTCATCAAGCAATTTTAGAAATGCTCTCATTTTTACCTTCCAGTAGGTATAGTTATCACCATCAAACTGTAGTGGTGATGATAGTGTTGCCATGATCTTCTTGGGGCACGGATCACACTTTGTTTTGAGTGAACCATGCGCTCTGATACCAATTGAAATTACCCAAGTACCCCTAATTATGCACGTTAATACTTTAAACAAAAGCTTATTAGCACGAATTTGTAACCAATATAAAATATTAATAAAATTAACATAATAATTTGGTTACGAAGGGAAACTATTGAAGAACTCTTCAAATGTAAAACCCTACGGAGCAACCAAATCTAGGAAAGTCAATTTTAATGATTGAGAGTAGTACAAGTAAAACGTTTACAAAATTTTTGTAACTAGACACGTGACCCACTTGTCTTTTACCGCAGTAGGTAGTTAGAACCTCTGACACTCTCCGATCCTTGTCTTTCCTACTGGAACCTCCAGTGGTTGAACTTGAACACGACAACTCTCCCTTGGAGTATGCTCTCACTCAATCCGAGCACTCAATCTCTTGGATCGAGTCTTTTTGAAAAATCATTCTCTCAAGAATTTTATCTTCCACGGACCCTTGAAGTTCTACCCGCATCTTTAAGCTCTCAAAATACGTGGGAATATGTGCTTCTCAAGTCACTTAAAACCCTCAGCCTTCTCCTCTATAAATAGCAATGTTTTGAATACTGTATCGGATGTCGTACCGATCGAGCCACTGGAACGAAATATTTCGGTACTGATACCGTTTCGTGTACCGTTTTGGAATAACATTTCGGTATATGAATAAATTTTATATATAAATTATATTTCAAAATAATAGTCTATATATAAATAAATTATATATAAATACATAAATATATAAATTATAATTAGTCTAGTTTGAATTAGAAATAAAAAAAATGAACTTAAAAATATGAAAAAATAAATAAATAAATAAGGCCGAAATATCGGCCGGTATTTCAGCCGGTACGGAACATATAGTGTACCTATACCGGTCCAGTGGCCGGTACGGTACGATATTCATAACAATGATAAATAGGCAATATTATGATTGATTTGGAGAAAGATTCTGCTAATAGGTTTATCCAGAATCCCAGTAAGTTACGTTGCTAACTATTTGTGAACATTTTGGACTGGATCACTTCTCTTGGATTCCATCAAGTTCAGATCAGCTTCCGTTTCAATATGACTTGCGTCTTTATCTTTTTAATTGATGCTTAGACTCAAAACACACATATGACTCTTGTTTGACTCTTATCTTATAATACAAACAAGATTTGATAAGAGTTATAATTTAAATACTTATTCTTCTCGGATTCCTGGAGTCCTAGTGTCCAATTAAGATTACATTTATTCCTAACATCATACGCATCTAATCCTCGTCAAACATAAATTACATTTACAAAAACGACTTCGTATCAACCTGCTTTTGACAAACAAAACTATCTTTTGAATCAGCCTTCATTTCTCAAAGCCAACCTCTCCCTCCTTTCCTATCTTCCTCTACCGCACTTCTTCATTAACCAATGCACCCTTCACCCATAACGCAAAATTCTGCTGCAACCCAAAAATCTAGCACTTGCCAGAGCTTGGAGGATTGTTCCCTTAAGCAAAAATGTAGTCAACTATATAAATCTAGATTCATCAGACGGAAAAGCCGTTTGTTCTTAGAAAAAATCAAAACCCAAGAATGAAACCTCATGTGATTTTCCCAGAACGTGCCGAAAAAATGTTTATCATCCTGTTCTTATGTCAGTGCAGTAGAGAGGGTGCTTATAAAAAAAAAAAAAAAAAATTGCAGAAAAGTAAGATTATTTGGGAACATAAAATTATCAAGTAATATTAAAGTAAAACTAACGTGATACTTTTAAACCATCGTATCATGTTATGATATCAAAAATTTTGATAAAAATATTTATTTTTAATAACACGACATTTGATAAAAATATCTTCGAAGCTTACTAATAATTATCAAAAGAAAAGTATTATTGTCACAAAAACATTCTATAAAAATAAATTGATATGACTTTATATAATATATAATACGTTAAATCTATCTTATTTTAAAAATAATTTTATAATTTAAAATATCATATCAAATTACAATTTACTTTCATCGCTAAACCATTTACCGTGAGTTTGACAGCAGGAGATTGCTCTCGATTTCGATAGACTATGGTGAGCTTTAACAAAAAAAGCCAACCAAATGTCTCCACGTGGCATAAAAATCCGATTGTTTGGATTGCGAAGGAAGCCTGAGCCACAGTCAGTGCAGTCACTCTCTTTTTAACTTTTTAAGTTTTAGGACTGAACCCGTGGCCGATCATAGACCAGTCACAATTAAACACGTGAATTACTCAAACACCCTTTCCTTCGGATGAAACAGTAATGACTAAATAACAGAAAAAGGGTACAACAGTACTTTAACATATCTTCCTCCTCCCCAGCCCCGCCTCTCATTTCCTGGTACGTGACATTCATATCATGTGCAGTTTAATCCGTTATACCCAAAAATGCCATTTCTTCCTTCTTCTTCTTCTTCGAATTCTAACTTCACTGTCTTCTATACGTCCCAAAGCCCACACAGACTATACAAACTCTCCTCCAAAATCCCCATTTTACCTCTCCATCACTTCTCCTCCTCGCCGTCTTATCTCTCCGTAACGTCATGCTCTTCCCAAGACTCGCCCCCACCGGTTGTGGAGAAAGACTCGTCTGTACCTACCAAAGAGATCAGTACCGAAGACGGCGTCTCCAAGAAGGAGTCTTATCCGCAGAAAGTGCTCGTCGTTCGCCGTCCGGTGATGGAGTTTTCCGGTGACGGCGAGAGTGAAAAAAGTGAAGAAGGCGCGGATTTGAGGTCTTCCGCCATCGATGCTGGCCTCACGGATTTCGCGAAGAAGATGCCATTGTTCGAGCCGGAGAGAGTGGAGGCATCGGGATCGCAGCTGGAGAAGCCGCTTGGCGTGAACTTGGACTTGGCGCTGTATAAAGCGAAAGGTTTAGCAAGGCGTTTTCGGTATGAAGAAGCCCAGGAAATACTTGAGAAGGTTTGGTGTACTTAATTTGATTCTCTTTATATAATTTTGTTGTTGCAATGAAGGCTTTTAATGCGATCATATGATTTGTTAGATTTTGGAGCTAAGCTAGCTAGGTGTTTCTGATCATTGGGTTTTGTGGATTTGTTTCTCAAAAAAAGTGCATATATTATTGGCCGGAAGATGGGCGCGCTTCAGTGGCGTTGGGGAAGATACTGAGTAAGCAATCGAAAATGGCGGAAGCTAGAGCTGTGTATGAGAAAGGTTGCCAGGCTACTCAAGGAGAAAATCCCTACTTGTGGCAGGTTTGTTGTTTTTGTTCTGGTTTTGGTTTACTTATATTAATTTGCTGCACAATAGCCTTATTTATTGATCAAAATACGGTAAATACTAAATCTTTTACGCTAAATGGAGAGGATGCTATTCATTGTTATTAATATTATTTAATTTTCTAGAATTGGAAATTAATTTTTGGGTATATTTAAATAGAAATTAGTTATATTTAGTAGGATTAATTTGGGAACGTATTTCCATCTGCTATAAATCAAAGGATCTAGTCATGCACCCCGTTCTTTTCCAGACCATCAGTATCTGTTCCGTTAGGTGGGTATGAAACTGTCATTGATTACCATTCATGCTTACTTTGTGGAGTATGTCTTAGTTAAGTGGGAAAACCGTATAGTTGGCGTGCGCATTGATCTGATCTGCTGAACTTTCAACTGGAGACAATTGGATAACTTTTAATTTGGAAAACTATGTTAGGTATGTTTGGATGTTAAAAATTCTCAAAATTCTTAAAACTTCTTGTAGTTTCATTCTCAAACATCACTTAAACACAAAACATTTTTCAATTTCTAATTTCAACTTTTTTATCTAATCATTACTGAATCATCACTCAAATACAAAAATCAATACAATTTTTACAGACTTTAAAATAAAAATTATATTAAAAAATTATATTCAAACAACTTTTTAACTTTACAATGTTTTGATTCAA
>QEOT01002967.1:67656-84554 GCA_003123785.1 Pterocarya stenoptera
TTTTTTTTTTATCTTCAAAAAAATAAGGGTTTATGTGATGAAAGCAACTTGGACATTTTCAGCCTTAAAAAGTTACGACGAGTATACCCCTTTTAAATTTCCTTTGTGTAACACTCTTATTTCTTTTTGTTCATAGCTCACTCTTCACCTCTTAACAATTGAGCAATACTACTTTTTATCTCGAATTCTATCCTCTACATTGGCTGACAGGACACATGCTAGTGGGTTTCATAAATTAACTTCATAATTAAAAACTACTTAAAATGTATCGCATGAACTAATGTGATTGCGAATATAAAATCCAAGATGAAGAACATATTTCTCTTTCTTTAAATTGTCAACATGCATCATAGATTAGGGATGCCAGCAAAAGGCATTTTTTCCCTTTTTCTGAGAATAAATTACACATGCAGGGGATAGGTTTCGTTGAATTTGACTTATTAAATTCAATTGTCTTTTACTTAATATGGTCTATTGTTGAAGTTAACAAGTACATGTTCTCTTGGAACAGTGTTGGGCTGTTTTGGAAAACAAGATGGGAAATATAAGAAGAGCAAGAGAATTATTTGATGCAGCAACTGTTGCCAATAAAAGGCACATAGCTGCCTGGCACGGTTGGGCAGTTTTAGAGATAAAACAGGGAAATATAAAGAAAGCGAGACAACTGCTGGCCAAAGCTTTAAAATTTTGTGGTGGAAACGAATATGTATATCAAACGCTTGCAATGCTGGAAGCTAAAGCAAATCGCTATGATCAGGCTCGGTATTTGTTCAGGCAGGCCACTAAGTGTAACCCCAAAAGCTGTGCCAGTTGGCTTGTAAGTTTTGTCTTGATTGTCCCTACTATAGGCTTTTATTTATTTTCTGAATTGAGTTTCACTGTCATGGGTGTGAGATTACTGAAGTAAATTTTCATGCGTATTTTAAATATTCTGAAGGCGTGGGCACAATTGGAGATCCAACAAGAAAACAACACCGTTGCTAGGCTGCTATTTGAGGTGATTATTTTTATTACAATGAAATACTTTTACCATCAAGTGTTCATTTCCAGTTGCAGCATGGCAAGCCAGAGAAAAATGTATGGCATTGCTTGTGGCCGGCTCTACATTAAGGCCATGCTGATTTTGTTTCCTTTTCGATTTACCTTTATGGTAGTCAAGGGCTATTGATCTTTACCATAATTTTTTCAATGGTGATTCTTCTTTAAATATGTAGGAAGCAGTCCAGGCAAGTCCCAAGAATAGGTTTGCATGGCATGTGTGGGGAGTTTTTGAAGCAAATATGGGCAATATGGAGAAGGGGAGAAAACTACTAAAAATAGGCCATGTACTTAATCCTAGGGATCCCGTTCTCCTTCAGTCTCTTGCTTTATTGGAATATAAATACTCATCTACGAACCTTGCTCGGGTGCTGTTCAGGAGAGCATCTGAATTGGATCCAAGGCACCAACCAGTATGGGTTGTAAGTAACTTATTCTACCATTTTAAATACATCCATATCATTGCTGTTCCAGTTTCGTCTTTCTCATTCCATCCATGTCATCGCTGGTAAATTTAGCAAATGACAAACAAAATTGAAGACAGAGTTAATTGCTTGGTTGCTTCCCTTCACTGTTTTCTTGTTGAAACATTCGAGTTAGGTAGTTAAGGGCTGGTTAACTTTAAGTCACGCTGATGGTGATGCGGATATTTCAATCTATATTTTCCCATTCTGATTGTTAGTAGTTCTTGTATTTTGATTTCTCCATGCGTTATAATGATTTAGCACAAGAAATCGTGTCCATCCCTTTCTTTTCAAGCACTCTGTGAACCACTGGAAAACTAATTTAGTGATTAGGATTTGTGGCTGTTTAGGCATGGGGATGGATGGAATGGAAAGAAGGAAACATCGCAAAGGCAAGGGAATTGTACCAAATAGCCCTGTCAATTAACTCAACCAGTGAAAGTGCTGCTCGATGTCTTCAGGTAATGAACATGTCATGTGATGTTGTAGCAACAACACGTTCTGTTTGGTTTGGCTTAGTGTAGTAGCTCTATGAGATTGTAGACTATATTATTATTATTACAACTTACTAGAATAAAAATCATTGCAGGCTTGGGGTGTTCTTGAACAGAGGCTTGGTAATTTATCAGCAGCCAGAAGATTATTTAGGTCCTCGTTGAATATAAATTCACAAAGTTATGTAACCTGGATGACATGGGCATCATTGGAGGAGGATCAGGGCAATTCTGTACGTGCTGAGGAAATACGAAACCTCTATTTTCAGCAGGTCAGATATGGTCAATATTGGTTTTTAACACATTTAATGTCCTACTATAAGCAGTGACCTTAAAGTGACCCTTGTTATCTAGCAATTCTAAATCTTAACTATCTAGCAATTCTAAATCTTGAAAAATATTTTCTTTATTTTTGTGGCACCATTCAGTCAGTAACTCCTTCATAATAGGTAAAATATGAAATTGCCATTACAGTAGTAAGTATTAGTTTTCTCAGAAATTATCCTTTCCCAAAGTCTTCTTACTCGTACAAGACCAAGTTAATTTTGGTTGTATGAAACAGCGTACAGAAGTGGTGGATGATGCTTCATGGGTTATGGGATTCTTAGATATCATTGATCCAGCAATTGATAGCATAAAGAGGCTCTTGAAGTTTGGCCGGGAATCATTAAACAAGGAAAAGGAATCTCTGGAGAATAAAACAGAAAATAATGGAAGTAGCATTGATGAGGACTCTGTTGGCCTCTCCTCTGGCTTGTCTGGAGGCAAAGACACAGAAAGTAGTGGGACTGGAATTGATTTGGATGCTTTCATCAGTGAAAAGTTATCTCTAGACCCATCGAAGCTGGATGCTCAGCTGGAATCATACAAGTTTTCTGTTAATAACAGAAATAGACCTAGAAGAATATGAAGATCGGAAAAGAGAATTGCCAAAGTACCTCCCAGGGTAAGTGTTTAACAGATTCAAGTTGGTGAGGTAAATTCGCTCCATTGTTCATCCAGTTTAGTTCATGTAGAAGTAGAACAAGCATTAATGTATGCTAAAGAGGAAAGCTACTTCCGAGAAAGTTGCACCAAATCCTTACACTACAAGCATTGATGTATTTGCTAAACAGGAAAGCTACTACCGAGAAAGTCGCACCAAATCCTTACACTACAACCAAAATGAATAGTAGAGTATGTTCACTGTTTACTGTGCATATATTGTATTAGAGTAAAAATCCTACTGAAATATCGTAATCTAACTTTTTCTGTTCATTGCTTCATTTTTTTCACCTTATATGAGTTATATACGCATCCCCTTATATGAAATATTAACATGTTTTGGTTAGTAAGACATTCACTGAGCAGAGGCTAATGTGTGGCGATTTGATGATAATATACAAGAAGCAAAATTCCTTTAAGATGTTTTGTTGTTTAGAGTAAGAGAGAGATAGACTCACAAACATATTAGCACGACTTGGCTGATCTTTCAATAACAATGAATTTCAAACCCTTTTAAGCTATCACGTGACACACCATCTGAATTTTTTTTTTTTTTTGATGTTGGGAAACCTTTCCTAGGCAAGGCCCTTCGGACCCATCCTTGTAGAGTAAATCTCGATCCCATGTACCCACATCATCTAAAATATTATCTAGAAGTATTCAGTTTCGAGTCACATAATGAGAATATGCTTCTGAATTTCTTTGTGACTAAAACATTTCGAACCGCTCAAAATACTGTAGTGTCAACCAATGATGTCTTAGCTCTATCAGCTTGATCCTAGAGGCTTGACTAGAGAAGCAAATTATACAATCCATGGCTGGATCAATAAATATATGTTATTAAATCAAGTCGGCAAGTTTAACCAATTGCTATCATCATCAGTCGGGACTGTGGTTTGTTTGGGTTATGTTATTTGAATTGGGTCAAGATTATCTATCAGCTAAAAATCTTATTAGGAAGTTTAGGTTTCTTAGACCAAGGGCTCCATTTGATATTTAGAATATCTCAATATATTTGTGAATAATAGTGAAATAGTTTGTGACTAGTAATAAAATGACTTAAGATGTTTATTAGATTTTGAGAAATGAGAAAGAAAAAGTTGAATAAAAATATTATAAAATTAAAATATTATTTGATATTATTTTTTAATATTATTTTTGTTTTGAAATTTGAAAAAGTTTTATTTTTTTGTATTTTATTTGAAAGTTTGAAAAATTTGTAATGATTATTAGGTAATGATTAGATAAAAAAGTTGAATAGTTGAAATTAAAAAATGTTTTGTATTTGAGTGATGCTTGGAAATGAAATATTTGAAGATATGTAAGAACATGAGAACACTCTTGTACACAAATGGGTAAATGTATCTTATTATTCTTATACCAATAAAAAGGATCCATCAGTATTGGTATAGAGATCAAGCTCCTTTGAAGAACTCATAAAATTTTATTTTTTTTCACTGGATGTCTAAATAATGTATTGGTGAGAACCCAAGAAAATATTTTGGGTCTTCAAGGGATCAAAAAAGGGAAAATTGGGGGTCCGATTTCCCCCAAATGAGACCTCATTAAAGTATTTCTCGTGATTCATCTTAAGGTGGTGTAGGAGAAAAATATACAGAGATAATTTTGATTTCTCTCAGGCAAAGAGCAGATGCTAGATCAGTTTTACAAGGAAGAAGACAACCATTAGAGGACGTGCGACACATCCTGAACAAGCAGTTCAATAGCTATTCCAAGACGATTAGGCTTTGTTTCGATAATAGTGGAGTGATTTGAGATCACTATATTATTATTCAATATTTTATCATTATGTTTAATTTATTTCTCACTATTTTTTTTATTATTATTCACTATTATTCAATATTTTATTATTATGTTTTTACTATTTTTTTACTACTATTCACATATCATTTGAGATCAATTCACTACCCAAAAATAGCCTAAATCTCATTTTTTTTCACAACGCACCTCATCCCATTTAATTATTATAATTTTTTTAAATTTCCATACAAAATAAAATAAATAATTCAACTTTTTCAAATTCTAAAAAAATATATTTTAATATTATTTTATTCAATTTTCAATTCATCTTATCTCACCTGTAAAATCATAAAAACATATATGGAGATTACATATTTTACATAAGGGTATGATGGGTATTCATTCATTCATTACAATATTATTAAACGGTTACAGTAGCCATCTAAATTAATATATTAACTTGATTTGAGAGACAAAAGTAAGTTGAAGCTTTTCATAGGATGAGTGACCGTGTTTGAAGCTCGAGTTCAAATTAAGTTCTTCATTATACAACACATGTTATTCCGTAATAATGAAAATCTTAAACTTTTAAAGGATGAGAGAATTATTAAATCTTTTGTAAAGCTAAGATAATTTTATTTGACAATGAAATTTCTAGACTATTTTTTATTTTACTTTTTTTTTTTTATTAAAAAAATAATATGCAGGTTTATCCAGTCTTGCAGCAAATTCAATTTAAAATTATTGGACAGTTTATCTTCAGACTTTTAGAGTTTTCTACAGTTCTTTTGGGTACAGTCGCCGGATGTAACCATGGAGGAGTCGGCTGTGCCACGTCAGCTGCTATATAAAGAAAAAAACTAGCGAAAATAGAAAGATCAAAGCCATGCTTTTCTCTTCGCGTGGAACTAGGTCTGGCGTGTTAAGGATAAGGATCATAATATTCAAACTAAACAGACTGGAAAAGATGTTGAAGACATTTCGGGCTTGAGTTGAAGACGTTGTGGACTTCCTGCTGCTACGATCTTCTTGCTGTTATTTCAAATTTAAATCTCTTATAAATATTATCTCTTGTAACAAACACAGATCTTTCTTATCTCTTGTAACAACCTTGTTTATATATATGAATGAGAATTCACACGTATCTGGTAAGTAAAACCAGATTTATTCCAATTCTTTCATGGTATCAGAGACAGGTTCTAATAAGCTAACGCTTTTTTTTTTCGATCCTATGGCTGTTGCTACAGAATCTTCTTCCTCTTTTGCTGCATTTCACCTTCCAGTTCAGGTTATTTCCATCAAACTTGATGGAACTAATTTTCTTGCCTGGAGTGCTCAATTACTTCCTCTGTTTCGGAGCTATGGTCTCATGGTAATCATTGATGGTTCCGAACCTACTCCTCCTCAATTTACCAGCGCTGAAAATAAGGCCCAAGGTATCTATAATTCTGCTTATGTAGTTTGGCAGTATAAGGACCAAATGGTACTTGGCTGGATTGTCTCTTCTCTATCTCCTGCGGTGGTTTCCACCATTTATGGACTTGAGACTTCTCGGCTTGCATGGCAAGCCCTTGGCGCACGCTTTGCTGCGCCCTCCACTTCTCATATTTCTCTTATCAAGAGAAAATTACAATCTTTACAGCAAGGCTCCATGTCTTGCCAAAATTTCTTGGATGAAGTTAAATCTCTTGCTGATGAATTATCTGCCGTTGGGAAACCAATTGATGACTCAAATTTAATTCTCTGTGTTCTCAATGGTCTCAACTCCTCCTTTCATTCCTTTGTGACAACATATATGCTACTTGCCAAAGAAAAATCTATGCCTTTTTTGGATTTTTATGCAGAGTTACTAAACCATGATCTTATGCAAAAATTTCATAGTCAAAATATTCAACCAGAAGCAGGATCTTATGCTCTCTACTCGCATAAACCAGCTGCTAAATCAGGTTCTATCAACAACAACAAAACTCGTTTCTCAAGGGCACCCAAAGGCTCAGGTCCTGCTCCTTCCCAGTTTCGGCAACCATTACCTCACCTACCATCCTCATCACCAGCTGCTGCGACTACTGCCTCCCGCTTTCGGTCCCCATGTCAAATCTGCAAACGAGAAGGCCATCAAGCACTAGACTGTTTTAATCGCATGAATTACTCATTTCAGGGACGTCATCCTCCAACTGATTTAGCTGCTATGGTTGCTGAGGCTAATACCACTTATCTCAATCAACATCAGTGGTATGCAGACAGTGGTGCTAACATTCATGTTACCTCTGATTTGCCAATCTTGCAACTTCTCAACCTTATGAAGGGGATGATTCAGTGGGCGTAGGTAACGGTACAGGTTTGATCATATCTCGCACTGGCACTGCTTCCATTAAAACTCCTTCTTCTACTCTCACTTCGAATAATGTTGCTTATCGTCCTCAAGCTTCTGCTCATCTTCTTTCTATTAATAAATTTTGCAAAGACAATAATGTTCTCTTTGAGCTCACTGGTTCTAATTTCTCTGTGAAGGACATCTTGACGGGGGACACTCTTCTGACGGGGCCAAGTGATAATGGGTTGTATCCAATCAACCTTTCGTCAACTTTCTTCATCCAAACTTCATGCTCTCACTATGACTGTTGTTGTCAAGGCATCTTCCTCCACTGGGCATTGTCGTTTGGGACATCCTTCCGAGACAACTCTACATCGTGCTATCTCTAAGTTTTGTCTTCCAGTTGGTAATTCAATAAATAAATAGGCTATTTGTGCATCTTGTCAACTCGGCAAGTCCAAACAATTGCCATTTTCAGATTCTGCAAGGGAGTCGACTACTCCTTTAGAAATAATTCATTCCGATGTTTGGTCCACTTCCACTCATTCTTTAAGTGGTTGTCGATATTATGTAATTTTTATTGATGACTATACTCGATTTTGTTGGCTCTTCCCTCTTTCTAATAAATCCGATGTTTATTCTACGTTTGTTAAATTCAAGCTTTTGGTGGAAAAACAATTTAATTACACCATTAAACAATTTCAAAGTGATAATGGTAGTGAATATTGTTCTACATTGTTCAAGCAATTTTTAACAAACAATGGAATTTTTCATCGCCTTTCATGTTCTCATATCTCACAACAAAATGGTCTCGTCGAATGGAAACATCGCCATATTATGGAAATGGGACTTACTCTCCTCGCCCAATCCGGATTACCTAAAAAGTTTTGGGTTGATGCTTTTCTAACATCTATTTTCATCATTAATCAATTACCTACCAAGGTTCTTGATTATTCTTCACCATATGAGCGCCTTTTTCATATTCCTCCTGACTTCACCTATTTTCGAGCTTTTGGTTGTCAATGTTTTCCCTATCTTCGTCCCTACACAACTGATAAATTATCTTATCGTAGCACACCTTGTATTTTCATAGGATATTGCTCTAATCACAAAGGCTTTCGGTGCTTTGATCCATCCTCCAAACGTGTTTATATCTCTCGGAATGTAATGTTTGACGAAGGCCTATTTCCAGCTCGTGAACAACCCATCTTCACTGACTCGGCCAGTTGCGTGAACTCCTCAGGTATTTCTCACACTTTATCCTTTTCTCCTCCCTCACATATTTTTAATTCTTCCCCTGTTTTTTCCACTAATTCAGATTTAACTCCTCCTCTTATTTCTCCCGGTGACATCTCACCTGCACCTTTTCTCCACTCATCTACACCAGAGTTCACTTCTGGTCAAAATGAGTCTCCTATGGCCTTTCCCTTTTCTACTACAATTTCCCCTAGCCTGTCTCCTACTACCCCAAACAGTACACCTTCTCTTCCTTCAAAGAACCACGACAGAGTACCCCCTCTTCCTATTCCTTCTTCTCGAATGGTTACTAGATCACTAACTGGGCATTCCAAGCCTCGTAGCTTTCCTGACTTCCAGACATATTATTCTACTCGACACCCTCTTCACGCTTTGCATGTAGGTGTGATCATATCTGAGCCGCGTACCTATGCTCAAGCTGCATTTATACCCGAGTGGCATGCGGCAATGGATAATGAATTTAAGGCATTATTAACGAATGAAACTTGGTCGTTGTGCCCTCGCCCTCCTGGTAAAAATGTGGTGCTTTGCAAATGGGTGTTTAAGCTCAAACGTAGACCCGATGGCAGCATAGACCGATATAAAGCAAGGTTAGTAGCTGTTGGTTATCTCCAGAGAAGTGGTATCGACTTTCATGACACATTCAGCCCTGTCATCAAGCCTTCTACGGTTCGTATGGTTCTTGCCCTTGCAGTATCTTTCAACTAGGACATTCGGCAACTAGATGTTTCTAATGCCTTTCTACATGGCATTTTAGAAGAAGAGGTTTATACGGCACAACCGAAAGGTTTTGAGGATCTNATGGAAAGGATAGTTCCACGATACAATGGCACCAATGACACCAAGGGGGTGAAATTCCACTTTGGATTTCTTGTGAAGCATTGATCTTCCAGAAGATCTACAAAAAAAGTGATGAATTTCATGAATTAAAAAAATTACACATAGTTCGAATATATCCCAATTTACGAAAGATATTCAAGTTTATGAGTAGAAAGTGGGAGATTGCAATAGTGATAAGGTTCATCATGAATGGGCAATTGGTATGATGCCATATTCAAAGGGAGACATAAGAGTTCTTTAACAGGACATATTCAGGGACATATCATTCACGAAATTGGAAACAAGCAATATAGAGGCAAGAAGATTAGTCTTTTCNTCTCTCTATGGCTTGAAGCAAGCCCCTCGGGCTTGGTTTAATCGGCTATCCACTGCTTTGCTATCTCTTGGTTTTCAGAGTTCACAAGTTGATCCATCTTTGTTCATGTATCACTAAGACTCAGTTCATGTGTTTTTATTAGTATATGTGGATGATATCCTTGTCACTTCCAATGATTGGGACTTCATTACATCTCTTATTACTAACTTGCAACTGGAATTTGCTATGAAGGATCTCGGCTAGTTAACATATTTTTGAAGCCACACGCAATCCTTCTGGTTTGCATCTTCGACAAATAAGGTATATTATTGATTTATTAAATCGAGTAAGACTTCTTGGTATCCGACCATATCGAGCTCCTTGTGTCTCGGGCTCCAAGTTGTCTAAGTTTGATGGAGATACTCTTCCAGATCCAGCTAAATATAGACAAACAGTAGGTGCATTGCAATATGTCACCCTCACATGCCCAGACATAGCATACTCAGTAAATCAGCTATGTCAACACATGCAAGCTCCCACCTCTACTCATTGGACAGCAGCTAAACGAGTGCTCAGATATTTGAAACATACACTCGACTATGGTCTCTTCTACAAACTAGGTTCATTCTCTATTAATGCCTACTGCGATTCCGATTGGGCTGGCGACCCTGACTACAGACGATCAATGAGTGGCTATGGTGTTTATGTGGGTCTGAATCTCATCTCTTGGTCAGCCAAGAAGCAACCTGTAGTTTCCAAATCTAGTACAGAGGCAGAATATAGGTGCTTAGCGCTTGTCACAGCTGAGGTATATTGGCTGGGCATGCTCTTGTGTGAGCTGAAAATTTCTCTCGACTCTGCTCCTATTGCTTGGTGTGATAATATCAGTGCTCTAGCGCTTGCTTCCAATCCAATCTTCCATGTAAGATCTAAACATATTGAAGTAGATTACCACTTTGTCCGAGAAAAAGTGGCAAATCGAGACATTATCTTACAACACGTTCCATCTTCATTGCAACCTGCAGATATCTTTACCAAAGGGCATACAGTTGATCGATTTTGTTTTCTCAGAGACAAACTCTCAGTGATAAATCTCCCTGCTGGTTTGTGGGGGAATGTTAAGGATAAGGATCACAATATTCAAACTAAACAGACTGGAAAAGATGTTGAAGAGATTTCGGGCTTGAGTTGAAGACGTTGAGGACTTCCTGCTGCTACGATCTTCTTGCTGTTATTTTAAATTTAAATCTCTTATAAATATTATCTCTTGTAACAAACACAGATCTTTCTTATCTCTTGTAACAACCTTGTTTATATATATGAATGAGAATTCACACGTATCTGGTAAACAAAACCAGATTTATTCCAATTCTTTCATGGCTTTGGTGCTCTCTCTTCAGTGATCTTATTCTCGAGCTCGTCTTCGACTTTGTGGTCTTCAAGTGGATGAGTCCATAAGCAGCCACTGAATTGGATCTTCAAGTGGTCTTCTTCTTCATGTGGAACTGGGTTTGCAGTTGGGGCAACAAGCTTTGTTTATTTGCTCCATTGTGGCTTTGTTTTCATCTTGAACTTTATACATTTTCAATTTCAATGGTGCTCTTGAATAGCCTACACATGCAGTTCATTTGAATTTAATTCCTAACTAGCCCGTAATTAAATCTACTTCAATAATTAACTAACTTGAGTTCGAATACATACATTCCAACATTCAATCAAGCCGTTCAAAAGCGAACCAACAAATCATAGAAAAGAAAAAAAGATAAAAAAGTATTTTTATAGGAGTTAATATTTCCCTGTTATTGTGCGTGTTGGGTAGTAGGAGAAATTGAAAAAGGAAAATAGAAATGCAACCAAAAACTTGAGAGGATAAATCAAGTAAAGAGATCAGAAAGAACCTTGATAACGAGCTGCAAAGCGGTTCCAAAAAGCAGAACTTGTGGAAGAATAAAGAATGAGAAGGAAGGAGGAGAGTAAAATTGACAGTGACATAATGCGAGAGGAATGCGAGAGATGGACTAAATAGCCGGCGGCACCTCCCACTTCTTGTTCGAGAAAGAAGACTGTTTGAATGGCAAAATGTGTTTGTTTACTTGGAAAATAAATATATACGCACAGTTTGCAGAAATCGGAGTATCTTTATTGTTGAGTTCGAATACAGACATAACATCTAAAATATGAAAAAATATTTATAGGAGGGAGAGTACGAAGAGATAAAGGGAGTGGGAGAGTTTGGTTTGGGGTCGAAGGGATTCAAGGAAGAATTATTATTCGCATCCGCAACTATTTGATATCAGCCAAATCCACACCACTATCAAATTATCAAAATACCCTCGTAATAAAACTCAAATTTCTCTCATTTCTGTATTTCAAACTCCGAAATTGAGAAGGAAATTGAGAGGGACGAGATGAGAGAATGAGAAGCGAGCGAGAGACGATGAGAGAGAGAGAGCTGATGAGAGAGAGACGGTGAGGGAGGAGAGAGAGAGCTGATGTGAGAGAGACGAAGACTGAGAGATGGTGAGGGAGGAGAGAGATAGCTGATGAGAGAGAGCTCGAACTGAGAGAGAGCTAATGAGAGAGAGACGGTGAGGGAGGAGAGAGAGAGAGAGACAAGACGAGAGAGAGACGGAGATGAGGGAGGAGAGAGAGAGAGAGAGAGACGAGATGAGGGAGAGAGAGAGCTGATGAGAGAGAGAGAGACGAGATGAGAGACGGAGATGAGGGAGGAGAGAGAGAGCTGATGAGAGAGAGATGAGATGAAAGAGACTGAAACTGAGATGAGTCGGATGAGAGAGAGAGACGATGAGAGAGAGACCGAATTGAGAGAGAGGAGCGGGTGAGAGGATAAAAAAAAAAAAATCAAAAGACTGCCACGTAGGGTGTGCAAAACTGTATACCGCTATAGTGGCGGATCCTGGGACTGGGTCTTCGAAGGGAGGGACATACAAAACGACGCATTTTATTTTTCACGTAGGCACTAGTTTCAACTACGCATGCCAACTGACTTTAGCGTTTTTCTTTAGTCTATACACATCACACCATCAAAGTGAGATTTGTCTAGACCAAACTCTAGGAATTAGAGTGGTAAAGAGATAAATATATAAAATAGACCCCCACAACATTTATAATTACCCTAGTGAATTTCTAATTTCTTGACTAGTATTAAATGCTCAATAACTGTTGTGGAGTCACTTCATAACCGAATTTTTGGGCTTAGAGCGAGAGAGTAATAGAGACGTGAAATAGATCCCACAACATTTATAATTATCTAGTGAATTTCTTGAAATTGACCAGCATTAAATGCTCATTAACTGCTGCGTAGTCCCTTCATATGTTTACTTCTTTTCCAGTCTAGGTCATAGAGTTCATTCAATAACTCCAGGAGATTCAAATCCTCAAAATTGTAGGCAGTGGCAGACCCAATTCAAAATTAGATTGTTCATCCATGGACTCAGATTATAATANGTCCCATATATTTAGGCCATAGAGGGCTTCAACGAGTGACTCCTGAAACTCAAAACCGTTCTCCGCAATGGGATACTATGGTTGCAAGGCGAGAAAATAATAAGTGTTGTTATTATTGTTATTATTACTTTGCATACTCTAAAAACACACACAGAAAGAGAGATTGAAGATGACCTGTATAGGCTTAGGTATCTTTGTTTTTATAAGAGGCCACCATCTATCCTCAACAACTGATTTTACAAGACAGCAAGCTCGTAACCCTTCAACACCAGCAAAGCGTCCAAATCCACTGTGTTTCACACCACCAAATGGAAGGGACTGGAAAATCAAGAGGCAGCTCAGTTCAGTTGAATAAACTGCAATTTCCAAGGTTCAGTAAATTTTATCCTTAAGACGGTTTGACAGAGGAATGTATTGAGCAGAAAACGGAAAAAAAAATAAGGTTTAAAGGATAAAAATGACGAATTATTTCTCAATTAAAACAGTTATATGAATAGAAACTAAGTTTTTCCCCCCCAATGAAGGATATACACGACTTACGTGCATAATTACCTAGTTATATGGCAAAAAGACTTTTATGTCCCTGTGGGCTTTAATCTTGAGGGTAGTAGATCTTTTAATACAAATATAATCCACATCGATTGTTTCCAGTGAAGTAAATAATCTACCTGGTCCTAGCATGAATTTTGATAGAAAGTAAGATCAATACATTATCCAATAAGAGCACTAGAATAATATTACCTGACACATGTAATTAGATGCGAAGTCATTAATTGCAGCAACTCCACAATGTATCTGTGAAGCTATCTCTCTGGCACGGCGTTGACTGCCAGAGAAAACAGCACAGCCAAGTCCATATTTTGAGTCATTTGCAAGCTTCACAGCTTCTTCATCCGTGCTAAATTTCATTATCGGCATGATTGGTCCAAAAGCCTGCATAAAATTAGCAAGTCCTCCAAATAATGAGTAAAGATCAAGGATCCTATACTTATATTCAAGTTCCTTACTGTTTCCATACCATGCAAGAAAAGAGAAAACACAACCTCAAGAATGGCCTCAATACTAACCACTAAAACCATCATCATACTAAGTGTAAACTTATTGCATGATTGAAAGTAGTCCTCAACATCTATGACACCATATGCACATTTCGGATGCACAGACCAAAAGAGACAATTGCAAATGCTTCAGAACAGAACACAAGAGTTTTGGTACCTCCTCTTGCATCAACTTCATCGTATGATTTACTTTTACTATCACGGTGGGAGCGAAAAACTGATCCACTGCACCTTCACTTATATTACCAAAGCTTCCACGAGCAACAATTTCAGCTCCTTTCTCTATGGCATCATTGACAAGGCTTTCAAGCTTTTCAGAGTGCTCTTGCAAACATATGCCTCCCATATCATACTTACCAGCAAGGGGTGGGCCCTTCAAAAGAATATCAAACAATAGGCAAATGTTAGGTACTTTCTGATAAGGTAATTTTCTTAAGTACTCCCTCTGTACGTCAAGAACACTTTGTATCGTCAATAAAATCTTGGCTTAAAAAATAAAGTGAATTCCCTTGGCATGCTTTATTTAATCAGTGTGCATTTCCATGCAGGAAAGAATCCACCAGGAAAAGCAACATTCACAAGAGGTAAGGTATGCAAAAACATTGCATTTGAGGAAATTAACCTCAATGCCTCACAAGGCTGTTGGCAGCTGGCTTTTCCAGTTTAATAACACTAGAATTAAAACTGTGGGTTTCACCCCAACAGTGATGATTCATTATGCCCAATAACAGTTAAAACCCAATGACTGGATCATTTAATGCTCAGTCCATCCATTGACTGGTCAAATACATAATTGCACAAAGTCAATAATGCATTTGAGGCCAGTTTTGCACTGACATGTGAAACCATCGACTTCCTTGCAAATCACCATCAATAATGGTGAATTGTGTATCCTGAACTCCAACATGAGTTTTCATAGGGAACACCAGAAGTAACTAAATATCCACCAAGTGCATGCAAAAGTAGAAATTTCACTGATTTTACAGTATGGACTTACAGGCAAGACTTTTCAGTGCTGATTAGCACAGACCAAGTAACTACTTAAACTCAAAGTTGTATAATATTATGAAAACACAAGTGCTAGACAACAAAATAAGCATTTTGGTATATCGTGTCTGAATAATATACTTACAGCTGAAACGGATTTAACAATTTTGGTCACTTCACTGACAAATGAAGAATAAATTTCCCTATGGACATAAAATCTCTCAGCACCAGCACAATTTTGTCCACTTGATTGAAGAGCAGCTCTAACAGCAATGTGTGCAACCTGGATTGGATTGATCAACTCATGTCAGCACAAATGGATGTCAAGTCCACTTACAAGAGAAAAAAAAAAAGAAAAAAGAAAAAAGAAATTCAAGTAGGACCCATACGTGATTCACATCTACATCTTCACACACAATAAATGCATCTTTTCCACCAAGCTCAAGCGTAACGGGGATAAGTGTCTCAGCAGCATTTCTCATTATCTGCAGAAATAGCAAGCATGCCAACCTATAAGCAAGGCAAACACTGAATTGAGTGCAGTGACTAATTTGCTATAACAGCAGACTCAAGGATAAGAATATGCTTCCTTTTTAAGAGTGGAAGAAATTTCAATTCATCAGGCCCCTTTTATAGATGAGCGTACAACCAAAAAAATTAAGGTCTTTGAGGTTGAACGATATTAAAAAAAAAAGTTTTGATCAGTAGATAAAGAAAAAAAAAACTACTAACTTCAAATTAAAGCTGCCTCCTTTATCTTAAAAACAATAAAAATCATATATAACCACCACTCATTGGTTGCTTCGATGCATATCTATGCATACTTAAACATCAAGAGTCACTGCAAGCAAAATAATGATCAGACATAATTTTTCTTATAAGTAATAATGATCAAACAATAATAAAGTGATAATTCGCTTCAGAATTGGAAAAGAAAATCAAGTCCATTCAATTGTCTAAAGAAAGATCATACCATCTTACCCACACCAGGTGATCCGACAAATATAACTTTGTCAACAGAAGACACCAGTGCTTCTCCGGTTTCAGCAAAGCTTTGGAGAGAAATGTCTGATTAACAGTCTACACAAATTCCTGACACAGAGATAATAAAAAATCTAAACAAAAAGGGCATACCCTGTTATAACTTCAACCAAATTTTCAGGAGCTCCAACCGCAGCCAGGGCTGATTGAATAATTTGGAAATAGAAACATCCAGACCAACTTGCATGTTCTGAGACCTATTTACAGGCAAATTATTAAAAATTAAAGTTCAGTAAAATTACTCATCCAAAATAAATTTATTATGTTTGAAGTAACCTCCCCAATTTAAGTCAATTATCGCAGAACATGACATGATACAGGTACATGTAACAATGGAAGACATGAATATAGGGTGTAAGCCAGCCTCCAACTTAAACGAAATAAAGACAAAGACAACAGTGTAGCAGTGTCATTTTGTAAATGTACAAGGCATCCAAAATGACAAAAAATAAATGTAGGTAGTAAGAAATTAGATACCTTAATCACAATGCTATTTCCTGAAAAGACAGCTGCTAGCATTGGATTAAAAATATTATGGAAAGGATAGTTCCACGATACAATGGCACCAATGACACCAAGGGGGTGAAATTCCACTTTGGATTTCTTGTGAAGCATTGATCTTCCAGAAGATCTACAAAAACAGTGATGAATTTCATGAATTAAAAAAATTACACATAGTTCGAAAATATCCCAATTTACGAAAGATATTCAAGTTTATGAGTAGAAAGTGGGAGATTGCAATAGTGATAAGGTTCATCATGAATGGGCAATTGGTATGATGCCATATTCAAAGGGAGACATAAGAGTTCTTTAACAGGACATATTCAGGGACATATCATTCACGAAATTGGAAACAAGCAATATAGAGGCAAGAAGATTAGTCTTTTCTTTTTTTTT
>QEOT01002967.1:84603-148058 GCA_003123785.1 Pterocarya stenoptera
GGGGGGGGGGGGGAGGGAGAGGGGATAAGAGAGCAACCATAGCAAACCCGCATGTCTACTATGATTACAAACACTTCTTCTAACTCCAATTTAACTAGCCTAGCAGAGAGAGAGAAAGAGAGGAAGAAAAAAAACCATTCACACTTTTTTTATTCAGAAATATATATCCTTCACTAACTCGTTCAAAGAACATTAAATAATAATAATAATGATACATATGTGGTTAGGATTTAACAAAAAGAAGGGGGAGATCAATGGCTAAAAAGACTCCCCCTACTCTATGCAGGAACAGAATCCTTACTCGCATATGAGCTGTTGGTGTTTAATTATATAGTTTAAAAGTATCCGCAAAAACTGCCGTCTTTGCTTGAAGCTGCTCTTTGCCCAGATTTTCTGTGCCTTCCTTGCATGTGCCACACGCTCCTCCACCTGAGCACGAATATTCAGATTAGTTTTAGCTGAGCATGTATACTAGATAGTAGCTTTAGTGGACTATGCAATGTCAGACAGTAGTTTTAGTTGGTAGTCACCCTCTCCTTTGTTAAATTTTATTCCACCAGAAACCAGTAGGGTGATATGCATTGCGACATCATTTAAGGTTGTACAGATGGATGGATAAACAATCATCATGGAGACTAAGAATACCTCTGGGTTATTAACAACTTTAAGAGGCACTAGCATAAGAATAGCTACGTACATGTACACAATGAGAAATGGATAAAAGCTGTAAATTGATAATGGATATACCTGTACACGTACAGGTTAGAACAAAATGGCAGATGTGTATAAAATGATAAACACATAGTTCGACAGATACATCATGTTTATCTATGGAAAAAGAAATAAAAGATAGTTCAGGAGAACAGCATTGCAATCGAAAGAGCTATAAGAATTGAATAATAAATATGTGCACCACGTATATCATTCGGCTTACTGCAAACCTGCAACAGTGAATCACAAAATCTACTTATAACAGAAATCACGGCACAAATGCTTAATAACGCTCGGAAATTAATTGTGTCCATGAGTCCTAATGTTAGATGAAAAATTGACTCCCCAAATTGGACCATTAATAATGATAATGCCACAAGCATAACTTCCACCTGCATGTAGTTTAATAGCCATTCATGATATCATTATGATACAATTTCAGGCATAAATGAAATAATTCATCAATGTAAAAGTATAGAGGAAAGGAGATTTGGGTGTAATTCCCGTTCTTTTACTCTCTGCATTGTGTATACTAAAACTTTCCAATGCCTGTATATAAGAAACCAACCAAAGCAGAGCAAACAACTCATAAATTCGTATATGACCACGTCCTCAATCTTGAATACAGTCAAAAACCTATAATCTGGGGTTCAATTCAAATGGATACAGGTTAAGAAGGTAAATAAATAGGATACAAGAATAAAGCTATCGGACCCAACTGATCTCAGTCCCGAGAAGCACACAACATCACTAACCTCTGCAGGTGTTAATGCAGGGAAATACCCCAAGTATTTCATTGTCGCGGGCTCATAGCACTGAACTTTCGGGTCCGCATGCTGCGTCCTTCCCCTCGGTGGAACCTGCACCAAACCAATCGCCAATAAAAGGTAAGAAACCAGGCCGTACACCAAAGTGAATAAAATTCATAATTCTACTATTTTCACTTTTCTTAAGCGAAACTGGACATCCATTTTAGATTTTACGAGCAATATGAATTACTCTGAACTACTACGAAAAAAAAAGTAGACGCAAACTGAATCAATTTACACAAAAAGAAAAAAAAAAAAGAAGAAGAGATTAATTTGTTGACCAGTTCATTTGCCTTTCTTAGCGCAGATCAGACTGATAATCTCAATAACAGTCGTCCTATTTTGGGATTAATCGGAAAGTAAGAGACAGTTAAGCCCGAAATCTTGCACAAAACTGGTTAGTGATTTTTAATATCATACTAAATTCAGATAAAGCACAAATCCTGTCGAATTATAAAAAGCCAAAAAGAAAAAGGCAGTTGAGAAACTCACATATATGTAGCCGTTCTCCTGCATCTGACTCCCATCCTCCAACACTGCCATTGGCAAAACCACACCAGATCTTCAGCAACACAAAAAGAGAGCAGAGAGAGAGAGAGAGAGAGAGAGAGAGGGTGGTATGAATCATACCGTCTGAGACATCGACGTCGATGGAGGGAACATTGTGAGGAATGAGCAAGAAAAGGAACCTACAAATTGCGTAAGCTAATGCAAGAACCAGCAAAGGCCACCAAAACGCCATTTTTCTTCTGGGAAATGGAAGAGAACGAAAATGAAGCAGCAATCGCAACGGATTCTATTTTACTTGGGTTTTACTAAAATGGATCGCAGCTTTGTTTCATATTTTAAAAATGAAGATTTTGCTAATTTAATGGCCATTTTATAGAATTATCAATAATATAATAAAATCATTATTTTTTCTTCATGGATTTGGGCATTTATATTCTATTAAATAAACAAGAAATAATTGGGCATTAACCTTATGTATCTTACCTTGTTTTAGAATTAACAACAAGTTGCTATGACTAGTTTAAAATCAGTTCTCACTATTAGAAATCCTTTCAATTCGAATTAACAGAAGATATGTGTCATCCTATAAGAGTGCCGCGTGTTTCAGGGTAAAATAAAGGGGAGCGAGCGAGAGAGAGAGAGAGAGAGAGAGAGAGCTGGGTGCTACCTATTGGCCAAGGTTCTAATTAGCAACTAGACTACCAACAAGATCCATGGTGGCCACCCATGGCGATTGGGCCACGTGTGTTCTGCTGTAGGCTGTCCAACCATCCCGCAATCGTCGAATCCATGTGGTCCTGCCGACATATGTCGTCGAAATATCACCCTGGCTCTTTCCAGTCACCTCTAGCTACGAAGCTGCGTTTGGTTGCAAGGTATACTTGAATTGAGTCTAATATTCTACCTCTTAAGTTATTAAATTTATTTTAATTTAAAATCTTTTTATACTTAAAGTTTATAATTTAAGTTTATAATTTTTTAAATTTAATATATTTTTATATGTAAAATTTATAATTTTTTTTTTATTTTTTATAAAAAGTATTAAACTCATTTTAACATCTAAATACACTTTAAATTCAGTTTAGATGAACTTACATAATTCTATCTATTATTCAATTTATTACTATTTATAAAAAATTAAACTCAGCTCAATATTCAAATGTAACTTTCAGGATGGCTTAGCCCAACTCTTTTTGTTTTATATTTTTTAAATAGCTTTTTCTGTTTGTTTTTAAAATTTTAAAGTACTATAATTTATTTTTTTGTCATTATTTGAGTTTTTCAAAAGCAAGAAAAAAGAATAAAATACATGGCACACTTGTAAGGTGACATGTAAGGTGTCACGTATTTCCCATTAACTACGATGAACGGGATTTCTCGTTGAGGGAAAGCATAATAGTGCATAGATACGGTGTTAAAGCTTAAAAAAAAAAAAAAAAATTGCATAAAAGTCAAAATCTCAAACAAGGGAAAGCACATGGATAAATGGCCAATTATCCCTTAAAAATAAAAGTATATTCACAACATTTTAAATATAACGTTGTGTAAGACATTAATAGAATATACAGTTATACAATTAATTTTTAAGTTAACTTGCAGTTCAATTAGTATTTTCTTTTTTGGGTGAATGAAGGTCGTCGATTCTAATCTTATTATGGAATTATCTCCTTATAAAAATAAAAGTAAAAATTATATCTAATCATCATCACAACTTACCGCTAGCGTACAACCAGGACATATGTGTAGTTTATTTTTTTTTTTAAATATTTTTAACATCCTTAAAAATTAAGAAAAAAATTAAAAAAATTTATAACTTCACTAATAATCATTTCCTTAATAATTAAGTAAAATTAAAAAAATTAAAAAAACTTGACATTTTAACTAATTTATCTCATCCTGCATTTCAACTTAATTTAGTTGTCATTTGAAAACTTTATCATTTTATGATCTTTTTTGTTTAGCTTCATTTGATTTCAACTCCAAAGCTTCAATTTGAGTTTGTATATTTCAACACTTCTTATCGGTACGTCATAATCTTAAAAGAGGATGATGATACTCACATAATACATTTTACAATATATTTTATAACACATATTGTAAAATAAAATATTTTTATAAAATAATGTTAGTTCTATAAGACATTTTATAAAAATATCTCTCATTTTTAAATATTATTATGTAAAATATTATAAAAAGGAACGTGCAAGTATCATTTTTCTTACAAAAGTACCACTTGATTGATGGACCATGCATGTTACCTTTTTTATTTGTTCCCATGATTAGAGCTTTGGCATTGATTGCTAAAAAGTCTAGCTAAATTTAACCGAAAGAATGCCACTGTTTCAATTTTAACTGGCATATATATATAATTAATGAATAATTTATTATTCATTCTATATAGTAAAATATTATATATATTTAAAAAAAAAAGAAAAAGAAAAAAGAAAGGACAGAATACACAGTGATGCAAGCCGTCGATTCAAAGAAGAGGTTTGTGTTTTGGTTGGAATTGGAGAATGTTTTTGTCAAATGGGCTGGGAAAAAGTGGACTGCATTTGCTATGATCGAGCATAATATAAGTGATAAAATAATCATTTAACTGAGCTATAGTGCCCAATAAATTTCTTGAGCCCTGAAGTGAGCTATATTTTATATAGATGCTGATGCCAGGACTCTGACTAATTGGTTCGGTTTAGTTTTAGATATATTTTAGAATCGATCTTTTAAGTCAATTTTGGAATTCTAAAAATCAATATAGGCCGGCTCAATTAGAAAATCAAAATTTTCGATTTTTTTAGATTCAGTTTGGCTCGGTTCAATTTTACAGGTGTGATTTAATTTTGGGTTTTGTTGTTGGACTAGTTGGTTTTTCTAACCCAAATAATAAAAAAAAATTATACAAAAAAGTGTAAAAATATACTTATAAAAAATGTATTTATCCTTTATATATTTATATATCAAAACTGTACTCTTATACTTATACCATATTATCTATGTAAGTATTTAACTTAATATATAAGGATAAATAATAACATATTTATTATTAATATTCATGTTTAAGAATAAGTTTATATCAATGAAGTATAAATAATAAGATTAAAATTTTATATTATATTAATTTTATAATATGTATAATATATAATATTGAATATATAAATGTAATATAAAAAATTGAAATGTATATTTCAGTTTAGTTTGGTCTAAATCCGTTTTCAAAACATAAAAATCGGGAGCGAACCGGTCAATTTTGGTTCCTAAAAACTAATTGAACCAGTTGTGAATCGGACCAAACCAATCAATTCGGTTCAATTCGATAAGTTTTTCAGTTTTTGTACACCCCTAACAGAGTCCATGTTTCACAAAAATTGGCATTTCATCTCTTATTTAAAATAATTAATTAAAAACAGAATTCTTAGACGATTTTAGAATTCTAAACATCGATATAGAGCAGTTCATCCAAAAAATATGAAAATATTTGTAAGTGAACAAAATCGAAACAAGTAGTAAAGTTTAAAAGAAAAAAAGTGTCGAACCCATAAGGATTAATTATGTTATTGAGTATTGAAATTTATCAAATTATTTACTATTTGAAAATAAAATCAGAATTTTAAAGATTTTAACACCTAAATTAAATTAAAGTGCTTGAAAAAAATAAATTAAAAGAAAAGAGAATAAAACTTAAAGTTTTAGAGATAATAAAAATAAATCTAAAACTTTTGATTTCACGTAGATAATCCCTCACAATTTATTATTCCTTGTTATAAAATTTTAATTTTTCAAGTTGATAAAAAATAAATCTCTTAATTATTCAATATTTTCTCTCGAATAACATTAGAAATATCCATCATATCTCTATGTAAATTAAATTATTTGAAGAATCATTAAGTTATTTGGGTTTTTCTTAATCTAAAATCACACTAATTGCAGTAAAGTATCCATATCTTTTGCTCAACTAATAGTGTTTAATCCTGAAAGCTTCTAATAACAAATTACCTCTCTGTTTCATTATGATTCAATAGATCAAACAATAATTGGTCATAAAATTGTAAGAAATAAGATCAAAGATATCGTCGGCGCGTGGCCTTCACGCGCCACTGTGGAGCTCTCTGTCGACGCCACGCTCGGCCTGTCTGGCCATCCTGCAGACGCCACATTAAAGGCGACAACGTAGTGTCCCATACAGAAGACAAGCACCTCTAATATGGGATATGAAGAACCACCTCGGCAGGTAGTACTAAATCTGAGGACTAGGTTAGAATTACTCTCTTACGTTCTCTCAGATATCGAAAATTCTCTCTAAGGAACAGAAAATTGACTTAGGCATTGGAGGTGTTTCATCAACCGTGAACCTCCACTTTTCTTGTGTTGCAGGTGATTGAGCCCCGTGATCAGTATTGTTAGGGACCCCGGTCTTGTTCCTAAACACTAAGGTCCACGAGCTTGCCTTGGGTGATGATGGTGACCAAGTGTCCTTGCCAACTTGCTTGGCCTTGCACGTATAATGGCAATGATAGGTTCCTAGGTTGATTAATGTATGGTATTTAGTGATGGAAATAATTATGATGATGAGTTTAGGTGATCTAAGTGGCGAATATGCGTGTTTGATGCAATGTGGAATGGCTTGTGGGTTGCCCTTAATGTTGGGCCCTCTTAGATGATGTTTAGGGTTGATATGATGAATATGGGCTATGGTTTAGATGGTGGCTAAGGGGAATTTCGAGAGTGGAAAGAGTTAGCTTAGGGTTAGAGTGTAGGATGAGATGCTAGGGTTGGAAGGATGTGGTTGAATGAGGTTAGGATTCCTTGATTGATGGAGTCTCTTTGGGAAAGATGGGAATTAGGTTAAGGATGAAGATGAGTTGTGTTTGAATGAGTCTAGGATTGTTTCTTGAGTTTAGGGATTTAGATGGAAGATAGGATTTGAATATGGCAAGATTGGATGATAGTCTTTGATTGATTTGAATGATTATAGGAAATGAGTGATTTGAGGGATTGGATATGGAAGATGAGATTTGGTTATGGTAAGATAAGAAATGTATGATTTGAATATGGCAAGAGGTGGGAAGTCTTTGGTTGACTTGAGAGATTCTAGGAATGGAGTGATTCTAGGGGAGTTGAGTGATTGTAAGGATTGAATTTAGAAGATGAGAGATGATTGAGATTCGGTCTTGGCTATTGGGGTAAGTCTTGGTTGGTTTGAGATATTGTAGGGATGGAGAGATTTAAGGGATTGACAATGGGTTGGTAATTCCTTAAATCACGGGATAAGGATATATAGGATAGGCTTGGGATGATGGGTAAGGTGGCTTGGGATGATGGGTAAGGTGGCTAGGGTTGATTCTAAATGGTAAGATGCATGGGAGTTGTTGGGAAGTTGGTGTTTGACTAAGGCAAGGGATGGATTTCGAATTTGGATTAATTGGAAAATGGGATAAGGATTCCTAAGTGGTAGGAATTACCTTGTGGGAGTCTAGGATTAAGTTGGATGAAGGGTGGCTAGGGTTAGGATTCTTCAAGTTTAGGATATGGTTTTGGGATTGGTAAGATTTGTGGGATTGATTGGAATGAGTCAACTTTCCCTAAATTAAGGAAGTTGCCAAGTGGGACTCTTGAAGGATGGTTAGGGTTTATGGAAGACAAGGGTTTCGGATAGGGGCTTTGTTGGATGGATGGAGGCTAGCTTTGGTAAGTGACTAATATGGAAAGATGGAGGCTTAGTGGATTTCGGCTAGGGTTTGTGTAGATGATGGAGTCTAGGTCTTATGGAATTGATGAATATGAAAAGTAGGGCAAATAATGTGTTGGCCGAATTGTGTGTGGAAAAGATCAATTGAGTGAATGGATTGTGTTTGTGAGATGGAGGGATGTAAGTCAATATATGAACAATGGAAATACTTGTGATCATGTGGAAAATTGTATGAATAAATGATGAATGGACTCAACAAAGGAATATGAAGACTCTTTATGGTTTATATAGATATTTTGAGAAATCAAATAATACTAAAATTGAGGCTTAGGATGCTTTTGATTTGCAAGAAAGTAAAGATGAACAAGATGAAAAATATAAGAATAAACAAGAAAAGATAAGAACAATGTATTTTTGGGTTTTTGAATATAGAATGAAGAACATAGACACAAGATGGATAATTGAATCAACACCTATTCACGAATTGCAAGATGATGAAACAAAGATAGACAATGGAATGGAACAAAAACAATACTCATAAGATAGATAGATAAATCACCATTGATTCACGAATTGCACAATGATGAAATAAGATAGATTGAATTACCACCTATTCATGAATTGCAAGGTGATGATCCTCTACTAGGGATTCACGAATTGCACCCAAGTAGCCCAAGTGCTAAGCACCGAAAGGTGATCTCAAGAACAATAATCCACCCACTTAGGGATTTACCAAATTGTCAAAAGATGTAAAATGAAATCCTAAGGGTCCTATTTATAGAGATTACAAAGTAGAAATCTCCAATAGGTTCCTTGAAATATAATTAAATAAAATAAATAAAGATAAATAAATGATATGGTCTTATATGGCCAATATGGCCCATGATATGTCTTGGCTCTTGGTTGGCCTTAACTAGCCTTGATTCTAGAAGTGGCTCGATTTTTGTTGTCCATGCATGCCTAGGACTGTCTTAAGGCGATTTTTTATGGGGTCCCAACAAGTATGCGAAACACGTCGTTAACAAACTTAATATTAATATTCATATTTAAGAGTAAATTTATATCAAGGAAGCATAAATAGTAATATTAAAATTTCATCTTATATTAATTTAATAATATGTATAATATATATTATATAATATATCAAATTAAAAAAACAATTTCATCAAATTGGAATCTTTTTATTTTATTTTACATCAACTAATTGGAGCTTATTTTCACATATGATTAACTATTTTGCATTTATATTTATTATTTTACATGCAAATAGTTGATCCGTTGGGAGCGCTTTGACAAATAAAGAATATGTTCGCTTTCCCTTTTTAAAGTGTGAGGGACATTATTCTTTTAAGTTATTATCTTTCAGAATTAATCTTTGGATTAGTCAGTAGCAGCTGGAGCACACCTTACCTTACGTGTTGGCAAAAAAATAAAATTTCCCTCCTCTCTTATTTTTTATAGATAACCCATTTCAAATTCTTTTTTATTATCTTGCCTTTAACAAAACTTGAGGAGAGAGAGGTTGGAAAAACTTGAGGAGAGAGAAGTCGGAGAGAGAGAGAGAACGAAGACAACTTGAGAGAGAGAGAACTTGAGGAGAGAGACTGAGTAGAACTTGAGTAGAGAGAGAGAAAGCTTGAGGAGAGAGAGAGGCTGAGGAGACTTGAGGAGGGAGAGAGAGATAGAGGCTGGGATACTTAAGGGAGAGAGAGAGAGGGGTTGAAGGTGATGAGATGTTGATGGCATGGCATAAAGTTGAAAAAAACAAAAAGTGTAAATTGTGCGGTAAAAGAGTGGTTGATCTATAATATGACTCATTGAATGTTTATTTAATGTTACATGCTTCTTTAAATATAGAAACACTCTTAACTCATCTCATCATTATAATTTTTTTCAAATTTTCGTATAAAATATAATAAACAATTTAATTTTTTTTAATTTTAAAATAATAATAATATTAAAAAATAATATTATAACGGTAAGGAGCAATTAAGTGTAGTGCACTTAAGTGCTTTACGTGCACACAGTGTAGGATCGGGAACCCAAACTCCCTAACCCCTTGGACTGCAAATACTTACCTATGACATCAAGGTTAATAAGGAAAGAAAGGCTGGGATATACAGAATAATCATGTGAATTGCAGGGAGGGACCTATAGTGCACTGTGCACATGAACAGTGCACTAGAACAAGTGTCCGTGCATGGCATGAACAGTGTCATGTATGTACCGCGGCACGCAGACGCAAGCCTAGCCCCCCCGCTGGTGGCCCCCGCTCAAACCACTTGCAGTTTTTGACGGCAAACCTGCCGGAGTCTACTGATGGGTATACGTGAGCGGCACACTCCCGTGCGCACCACGACTAGCCCATGGGGTAGCATTCCTGTTCGGCGGCGGTGTGACTAGGGGAACTCGTTGGCAGTCACCTTGTGGCCTTCGGCGTCGTCTGTCCCTGGTGGACTACTATACGACCACCTCCCTCCGGCGGAGATCCTCCCCGCGCCAACTATGTACATTGAAGAGGCTCGGCAAGAGCTCAAAGGCCCAGGCAGCCCAGGGCAAGGAGGACTTTCGGCAGCCACTAGGAGACTCATCAGCGTTTTCTGCCTCCTTTAGGGTGGTCGCTGACCACACCCACCAGGTGGTAGCTCCTCCGTGGGAGGGATGTACGCCCCGTAAGCAACATAGCGAGCCCGCAACCAACCTCTGCAGCAACTTCTCCTTGGAAACTTCTCCACTGCTCAAGCTCCTCGGACTCCTTCGGCCACACAGCCATGAACTCATTGGCCATGCACTCCATGGCCAACACACTTATCGCTCAGCAACTCCACGACTCGAGCCACTCAGGCAACACCTTCCTCGGCCATGTTAGTCGATCACAGCCGCTCCACGGCCACTAATTGGCGGACAAGCCACTACACGGCCTCCACTTACACGGTCATACTCCTCAGTCTCAATATACACGACCATACTCCTCGGCCTCCATGTACAGGGCCAAACTCCACGGCCTTAATGGACGCTCCATGGTCACAAGTTCCCATGGGCAGGGACTACAAGGCTCCCCTCCAAGGCCATATAGAAGCAAGCAGAGCCGCTCCTCGGACACCTCCTCCTCGATCTCCTCCAGCTGCACGATCACTGCATGCATGCCAGGCACCATGGCCAAAGGCTACGCGTTCACTACATGTGTGCCATGCACAGCTACCACTACATGTGCACCAAGCACTACGACCACCAACAGCGGGCAAGACAGTACCCTACGACAAAGGCTACGTGGCCACTACATGTGCGCCATACACTAGGGCCATCTAATTATTTGCTCAGACTTGTACATGTTATAAAAAAAAAAAAAAAAAAAAAAAAAAAGAGGAAAAGAAAGAGGAGGAAGAGAAGAAATGACAAAACAACTATGGGCAAATTTGGTCAAGTACCAGCGAGCAAAAATATGTTGCGGCAGCTACACACTTCGGTTTGTCCCCTTAAAAACTTGTGTGAATTCTGTTTCACTAAAGCAATTATTACCAGTGGTGTGAATTCTGTTTTGTAAGACCCGATACTGCAAAGACAAAATCAACCAAGTTCCATCAACAAAGTCAACTCTACTAAATGGGGACTCCATCAACAACTTACCTCTCCGCGGGGTTGTATAGGGAAATGTAGACCTAAAAGGTTGCCTTGTCCCTCTCACGAAGGAGTATGGGTCGATCCTTGACCACTGAAGATAAAAATTTACCTTTTTCGTAAGCGTCAATAAGTGGGAGCGGGTTCAGCAATAAACTGTCCGAACAACTTACCTCCACACGAAGGATCATAGGCGAGCAAGTGGCTCAACCTCCTCGTCTGGGAGAGAAGGATCAGCCTTACGGCTACCCAAACCACTTACCCTGACCTTCATTGCGATGAAGTATAGGATCAGCGCCAACCTGACCCAACCTTCCATTTCCTGTGATGTCAACGGGTAGGAGCAGGTTCAGTAACAAACTGTTCAAACAACTTACTTCCCCATGAAAGACGATAGGCGAGTAGGCTGCTTAGCCTCATCGTCCGGGAGAGCAGGACCAGTCTTGAGGTGGCCCGAATAACTTATCCTGACCCCCTTCACGGTGAACGAGCGGTCAACTAATTGCTGTCGAACTTACCTCCCCACAGGGGCATATAAGGAAAGGTAGGCCTTAAGGTTGCTTTATCCCTCCCGCGATGGAGTGCGGGTTAGTCCTCAGCTACCCGACATTAGAAAAATTTACCTTCCTTATCAACGTCAACTGGTGGAAGCGGGTTTAGTAACAGACTGCCCTAAAAACTTACCTCATTGTGGGATACCATAGGGAAAGGTAGGCCCCAAGGTGGCCCTTATCCCTACCCCAGAAGAGAGCTGGATCAGCCTCACCGCTACCCAAATACCTTACCCCAGACCCCGCTACGACAAAGTGTGAGATCAGCGTTAGCCTGACCCAAACTTACCATTTCATGCGATGTCAATGGGTAGGAGTGAGTCCAGTAACAGACTGCCCGAACGACTTACCTCTTTACAAGATACTATAAGGAAATGTAGGCCTTAAGGTTGCCTTATCCTTCCCTTAATGAAAAGCGGGATCAGCCTCATGGCTACCCTTATAACTTACCCCGGCCCCTGTGGCAGTGGAGGAGCGAACCAGCCACATCGTTGCTTGAATTATCTCCCCAGGAGACAAAGAGGCAGAATGACATGAAGCATTACGACCTCTCTCCGACGGAGAGCGGGCCGAGTCTGTAAACTGCCCAAATAATGAAGAAAAAGACACGAACATCACCAACGAAATCTACATCAAAGGGAAATGTATGTCTTAAAGGTTTCCTTGTCCCTTTTGCCAAGGAGTGCGAGTCGGCCCTTGGCCACCTGAAGACAAAATCTCCACCAATGGACTTATTTCAAAAAAAGAATCTCCAACAACAAAATCACCACCAAAGGAAACTCCACCAGCTCCAACTTACCTCCCCGTGAGGTAAAATGGATTAGTCATACTAGAGGTGACTCGATCCCTCTTGCAAAGGAGTGCGGAATCAGTTTTTCAATTGCCTAACATTACTTATTGGGGTAGCATCTCTTGCTTACCTTCTCGTGAAGGTCAACAGGAGGGACCAGCCTTAGGGCGGCCTGGCCTGCCTCACGACGAAGTGCGGGTTTGACTGCTGGATCTTACTTATATCGACGAAATCTTCATTTACTAAATATTTATTAGAGGATCTTCATCTACCAAATATTTATTAGCAGGATCTTGATCTACCAAGCATTTATCGGTGGGATCTTCTACAAAATATTTATTAGCGAGAACTTCTACAAAAAATTCATCGGCGGGATCTTTATCTACAAAATATTTATCGGCGGAATCTCCATCAAAATGAATATTCGTAGATGGAAACCCACACTCTTATAATGCAAGAATGAGCAAATGAAATGAAAAGCTGAGGAAAAGCGACTGGACAAAGTAAAAGGAAAAGAAAAAGAAAAAGGAAAGGAGATTAAAGAAATCGGAATGACAAAACGACGATATAAAGGCTTGGTGGGGTAAAACCCCACCTAAAGGCCAAACAGTGGGAAAAACAGACTATACGATTCCCATCGGAGATGGGAATTGGAGGGGTAATATAAGGGGGTTTTTCCCTGGCCCATAGAATGTCATAGCCCCAGCCATTGAGGGGGGACTCACTAGAAAATAAAGTGTGAGAGAAGAAGAAGGGACTAAGGCATAAGGTGTCAGGAGGTAGGAGGCATGGGAAAGCAATGTCAGCATAGGAAAAGAGAAATCGCATAAAGTAAGGTGTAAGGTGTCAGGAGAGAAAAAGTAAGAAAGTGACGTAAAGTAAGTGGGGGGCAGGCGGTAAAAGGCAATGGAAACCTACGGATTCGGGATTTTTTGGATCTTTCTAATTCTTCTGATTGGGGGAACTTCTTCTTCATCCAGAGAGCTCCAGAGAATTTTTTCTCCAATAAATAGCTTTACAGCTTCCATTGTACAAAGAGAAATGAGAGGCTATGAGAGACTGTAAACAAGCTTATTATAGTGGAATCTCTCCTCCCCAAACCTCCATGGATGTAGGCCTAGTGTTGAACCACCTAAAATCTGTGTTCATCTCTTTATTTTCTGCATTTAAATAATGTTCATCGTCATGGATGTACAAACTAATACCATACAGCCGCACCGGATCACAGTCGGGGGCTCCACACATCATCAATCGAGGCCCAACTCTAAAGACCCGAGTTGGCCTGGCCCAAGTGATATGAACCCGCAGAAATGGAATCCCTTGAATCTACAATCAATTTGAAAACTCACTCAAAAAAGTCAAAATCATGTTAATGGATGAAAAATCTAGATACGTGGAGAACTCGTTTCAAAAATCTAGATTATATTAAAATCTAAACCCGTTGAAGAACCTAGAACCTAAATCACAAGGAGGAACGCCACAAAGGTTGTCATTTGTCTTTGATAAGTTCAAAAGTTTTTTGAAGAACAAGAGGAGATAAATTCAACTCACAATGAGTAAATTCATTAGATTTTATAAACTTTTTAAAATGAGACTTCAAAGAATATTTAAACCAAAACCTAATTAAAATCCTAACCAAAATAAGGCCATTTTCTCCCAAAAATATCACTGAATGAATAGTGTTGCGGCTACAGTAACTTCGGCTACAGTACCTTCTTGAAACCTGAGTTCAATAAAATAAAACATATGTGGGTCAAGTATCTTCAAGTCTAATTATTCTAAACTAATAAAATAAATCTTTTAAATGGTTTAAACAAATTGAAAGCCTTCAATAATAATAGGCTCAAACAATAACTCTAAGTCATGTCTTTCATAACTTATATCAAGTGGAGCAAAAATTGGTTCTTCTTCTTTAAAGCCCATTTTGTGTGTTGGGCTCTTGCTAATTTCATCCTAAGGGAATTGCACCAATCCTTGCATTACTTCCTTGATCTTCTTAGTTCTTGATCTTGTAATTGGTACATCTGGAACTTGTAAAGAATCTTTAAGACTAGGTTCATCTTGATGCCCATCATTCTCCCTCTCCTCAAAAGGATTCGACCTTGAATCTCCACCTGCATCAAAGGAAAAAATGTTAGTAACATTGAAAATTGCATAAACATGATACTTACTTGGAAGATCTACTTGATATGCATTATCATTAATTTGTTCAATAATTTGGAAAAGTCCATCTAAGCTACTTCTGTCATCTCATCAACATGTAAAAGCATTAAATCAAAAAGAGTAAATGTATTAAATCTTTAAACAATTTTTAAAAGGTGAAAATTTAGTAGTAGCATGAACACTCCAATTATATGTAAACTCAATGAATGGTAAACAATATTCTCACAAATGTTCATGAAACATATCTAAAGTCTTCCTTATACCAAAATGACTACTCCAATTATATGCAAACTCAATGAAAAGCAAATGATACTCCCGCAAACGTTTATCCAACAAGTCAATGAATGGCAAATAATACTACCACAAATGTTCATGCAACACGTCAAGAATCTTCTTTACAGCAAAATAATTACTCCAATTATATGCAAACTCAATTAAACGCAAATGATACTCCCACAAACATTCATGTAACAAGTCAATGAATGGCAAATAATACTGCCACAAATGTTCATATAACACGTCTAAAATCTTCTTTACACCAAAATGATCCATTAAACTAAATCCATGCACAAGCAATTCACGCATAAGACTAGTAGACTCACAAGGTCTATTCTCTTTAAACAAATATCAATCTAGTTTATAGCGCTGACCAAACAATGCTTTCTCACGTACTACATACACACTAGCTAAGCCATCATCATTAACGTACAATTTCTTATTATATTCAAGTCTCAATAACTTTGCATATAAAATGATGAGAATGACATACTTTCTTGCTAAAAAATCAATCACAAAATTCTCCTTACCTTGTGTGTTCTTGATTACATGAGGAAAAGTTTCAATGAATTGCATCCACTTGGCATGCATTATATTCAACTTACCTTATCTATTCAAGTGCATCAAGGACTCATGTTCTTCAAAGAGAGGTTGGATAGGGGTTTTCACACTTGGCACAAAATCAATGTAATGCTCTCTCTCTCTAACAGGTGGCAATACACTAAATACACCGCTATGAATCATGACCTCATATCCTTCCAACAAAGAAAAAACAATACTAGGTAAAGAGTCGTTAATTTCGTTAGTATAAAAGTCTGTCTTAGCATAAAAATTCACTTTTATTTTTTCATTTCTCTCTGCAATCTCTATTTCTTTTTTCTCTCGTGGCTCTACTTTTTTTTCTTGACTTTCAGCCGTTTCTCTATTTTCTTTTTCACTCTCTTTTTCGCTTGGTGTTTCGACCTCATTTTCCTTTTTCCTCTCACTATCTTTTTTCTTTTTACTATCTTTTTTTCTTTCACTCTCATCTTTTTTTGAACTCTCGGCCTCACAATTGTTTTTTAACTCATTCTCTCTTTTTCTCGAGGTTTCAGCCTCACCTTTATCTTCTCTCTCTCTCTCTTTCTCTCTCTCTCTCTCTTTCCCCTTTTTGGTCTCACTATTTATTTTTTCCTCAATCTCACCCTCATTTTTACTCTTTTTTTTTATCAAGCTCACTTTTCAACTCTGGTTGGTCCTCATGGACCTGTGTCGGAGTTAAATGAGCAAGTTTAATTATTTTTCCATCCTTTTCAAAACTGTAAAAATTTCTTAACCAATCATGGATTACTTTCCTATCATATTTCCACGGCCTCCCCGACAAAATATGGCTAGCATGCATAAACACTACATCAAAAAGCATCACATCCTGGTATTTTCCAATTGAAAAAGAAACTAGCACTTGCTTATTTACTCTAACCTCCCAACAATGATTCAATCACTGCAACTTGTATGGTCTAGAATATTTAAGGTAGGTAAACTCAATTTCTCAACTAAAGTAGTGTAAGCCAAATTAATACAACTCTTCCCATCAATTATTATACTACATACCTTGTTGTTGATGTGGCATCTAGTACGAAAAATGTTCTCTCTCTGATGCTCTATATCATCCATCTTAATTTGTGTATTAAAAGCACGTCTGGTAACAAGAGACTCACTATACTCTTCACTCTTGTACTCAGATTTAATACTAGGTTCACGCTTCCTCTTATCTCTCATGCTCTATAGATTTCTAATTACCGCTTCTTGATGATCCATCCTATCCCTCACTTTACCTAACACCAAGTTCAACCGCTCAAACTGTTATTATATGGCTTGCAACACAAAGGATGAGTTATCTACCATCCCCTTGGTGATGAGCCACTCTGGTGAAACATTGTAATGTGTTGCACAAAAGAATGTAAGTGGTAAAAAAAAAAAAAAACCTCACACACTCTCTTATGTATTTATGCTCAAATAATGGCACTCTACTTATGTTTTACTCTTAATTGACTTTTTTTTTATAATAGTCTCACACTCTCTTGCCTTTTACCTCAAGAGTTTTTCCACTCAAGTTCTTTAAGAATTAATTGAACTCAATCAAACCAATGCAACATTGTTTTATCCCAACTAGTAATTTGGTCCAAGAAACAAGAGCAAGAGAAATACGGAAGGAATAAAATGACACGAAAAACAAATGAAACAAGATACCAACTATAATGAAGTATGCAGCACCTTTGATGATAAAGCTCAATAAAAAAATTCAGATTTCTATTTTTCTTTTCGACGATTTTTTTTCCTTTCTTTTCTTTTCACCAACTAATTTGATCACAATAAAAAAAATAAGTAATTGACAAAACCCTAACAAAAACTCAAAACCCCAGAATAAGTGATATACGATAGCCCCTCTCTCTTCTTCTTCTTCTTTTTTCTCTGTTTTTGCAACTATAATCAAAGAACAAGGTAACCCTAATTAAAGAATATGGAAACCCTAGAAAACAATGAGAAATTCGGTAGCCCTAGGATGAAGGAAATTTTTGCACTTTTTTTTTTTTTTGATAAGTAATGCAAGAATTAAAAGATAGAATCAGACCTAATTAGAAACCGAACTCTGAATACCAAATGATATGAATCCCCAAGAATGGAATTCCTTGAACCCATAATCAATTTGAAAACTCACCCAAGAAAGTCAAAATCAAGTCAATGTATGGAGAATTTAAACTCGTTAAGATCTCGTTTCAAGAACCTAGATTTTATTAAAATCTAGAGCTGTTGAAAAACCAAGTTCAGGAACCCAGATTACAAAGAGGAACGCTACAAAAGTTGTGATTTGCTTTTGATAAGTTTAAAAGTTCACTCAAGAACAAGAGTAGATAAACTCAACTCACAATGAATAAATTCATCAAATTTCATAAACTTCTTAAAATGAGACTACAAAGAGTATTTAAACCAAAACCTAATTAAAACCCTAGCCAAAATAACGCACTTTCTCCCAAAAATACCCCTGAAAGAATTATGTCGCGGCTACAGTACTTCGGCTACAGTAATTCTAGCTACAGTAATTTTTTGAAACCCTAGTTCAATAAAATAAAACATATGTAGGCCAAGAATCTTCAAGCACAATTATTCTAAACTAATAAAATAAATTATTTAAATGATTTAAACAAATTGAAAGCCTTTAATAACAATAAGCCCAAATAATAACTCTAAGTCATGTCTTTCAAGTGAATCAAAACTGGTTTTTCTTCTTTAAAACCCATCTTGTGTGTTGGGCTCTTGCTAGTTTCATTCCAAAGAAATTGCACAAATTATTGCATTGCTTCCTTAATCTTCTTAACTCTTGATCTTGTAATTGGCCCATCTGGAATTTGCAAAAGATTTTTAAGACTAAGTTCATCTTGGTACCCATTATTGGTGTGCGAAATACGACATCAACACTAACAAAATTTTATTCAACTTATCTAAATCCATCTCATTTTATCTCATCTCACTATCCAAGTGAGTCCTAAATATTTGTACAGATAGCAATAAATACTTGGCAGGTTTGGGCCTTAGATGAGACACAAAATCCTCATTTGATCTCATCTCATCTTGTTTCTAAATATAATTCAAATTATAAAATTTTCAAACTAATCATTACAAATTTTTCAAATTTTTCTATAAAAAATAAAAAAATATTCCCAACTTTTTCAAATCTTTGAACAAAAATAATATTATAAAATTATATTATTACAATATTTTAATTTTAAAATATTTTTTATTCAATTTTTTTTCTCTTTTTTCTCAAAACCCAAAAAATACTCCACTCAAACTATCTTATTACTATTAACAAATTATTTTACTACTATTCACAAAATTTTCATTTCATCTTGTTCCCCGTATTAGCACCAAGCTAGACTCATTAGTGCCGCGCCTTTCTTTCTTCGACTTTGAGAAATATTTTTCTATGAGAGAGATTGTTAGGCAAACGAGTTTGAAATGAATAGCCAAATTGTTTTACAGAAGGTGGGGAGTGAAATCACTGCACAGATTCCATATTTAATATAATAAGTGATTAACTAATATTCTGTTTTGGAGCAAAGTATATAGAAAATGGAATCTCGTGTAGTTTATATCTGATGCTTTCCCTTTGTTGTGTTTTCCTTCTTGATATCATCAATCAGTTTCCGAGCAAAGTATATAGATAATGATCTTTGCTTCACCCGCGAGTTTCAATCAAACTTGGTGTGGTTGAATGCTGATGCATGCTTGATCAAATAAATTGTGACCTTTTTGTAAAGCTAAAACAAGCAGACATCAGGCTCACTCCATCCTTCCATCTGTTCATATTACAAGAATTACTGTGACTTTACTGAACTCAATACTTGAATTTGCTTTCAAGTAACAAGTTTAGCTTTACTTTAAACAAGCCTTATGCTTTCTGTCGGAGTTTCGGATTTTGTTTTTTCGAAGCCTGCTTCTCTGTTTCTACCTTTCTGTTCATTATATTTTTTTTTATTACTTCTCTTTACCAAACTCCCCAAGTCATCTTGGATTCCAATCAATTGATCTCTGGTTTTTTTAACGAGTTTTTGGAGATGAATAGATTCTTGGCTTCCCAGTGCTCTGAAGTGGGTCAATAAATATGTAGTGATGCCAATGGAGATGATGCCATTCTTGCCCATTGGTATTGCCATTCAAGAAGCCAGATTTCTCTTCCACTTCCGGTATTCTTTGGAACCACCAAGCCCCAGCAAAGGTATTGTGCCTCTGAATCCATTTCTTTTAGTTATCTTTTTTTTTCCTTTTTTTTTTTTTTTTCCTAAGCAAGCAAATTTCATTCGATACATGATGAGGGGGTGGGATTCCCCAACAACTATCTCAATACAATAACCACAATGCAAAAGTGTTGAAGAAAAGAAAAATAAAACGGGTTCTGGGACCAATTTCTTGGTCCCTACCCATGCCCTACAAAGAAGGCTTCGTCTTAAAAGACGATTAATTTGTTGGTAAGCCGCCACTGGAAGCGGTGTAAGTGAGTGCACTACAGTTAGTTGTCTTGAGATATTTTTTGGAGAGATCCGTAGTCCATTTCTTTTAGTTATCTTGTTTGCATACTTTGTCTATCACTTACACTGTTGGTTCACTCAAATTATGAATCATTAAGGCCAAAACACCTTAGTTCTTTGTGTAAAGAATGGAACCTTATAAATGTCAATGCAATTCTCCGTTATAAATGTCAGATGCCATCCATTCTTATTTGTTTACTTTTCATTGGTTTGAAACTTGAGCCATTATCAAGTATTTTTGAGATTTTTCATTTGGCAAGTTGTACAGATACATATATCTGCACTAAAAGATGGACATCAGGCGACAGTCACAAACCAGGGACCATGTTTCTGTTGATGTCAAAGAGGATGATCTTGTATCTTCTATCAAAGACAAGATGGAAATTGCAATTACTTCAATTAGCATCTCCAGAGTCCCCGATGATCTTCGTAAGGGAAATGAGCATATGTATATTCCTGATAAAGTTTCCATTGGCCCTTTGCACCATGGAAACACTCTAAAATCCATGGATGACAACAAGTGGCGATATATGTATGCACTCCTCAATAGAAAGCCAAATCTCGAGGCAAGCTTAGATAGATGTGTGGAACTACTCAAAGGATTGGAGCGCAGAGCACGGTTATCTTATAAAGATGAAGTAAATCTCCCAACTGATGATTTCGTGCAGATGATGTTAGTTGATGGTTGTTTCATCATAGAGCTATTCTTAAGGAATGCCTTAAAGAATCTAAGACACAGGAATGATCCTATATTTAGCACACATGGAATGCTCTCTGACCTGAGGTGCAACATGATTTTACATGAAAACCAGATTCCCTATTTCATTCTCCAAAGGTTATTTCGAATTGTACCAATTCCAAGAAATTGTGGCCTGTCCCTCAATGAGCTCGCCTTCCGATTCTTCAAAAGAATGATCCCCGGAGATCAGAAACCGCAAGTTCTTCAGGAGAAATTTAACCATGAAGGGTATCATTTGCTTGACTTGATCCACCACTGTTTTGTTCCAACATATCCAAGAGTTCAACCAAAAGAAGGTGGAACCCAGCAGCAGGGCTTGGATTGTGCAACAAAACTCAAAAAAGCAAGAATTAGGTTCAAGAAGGTTCATGCCAAAAGCTTGTTAGACATCAAGTTTGTTAATGGAGTCCTTGAATTGCCTTCGTTAAAAGTCCAAAAAGATACAGAAACCCTTTTCCGGAACCTCATTGCTCTTGAGCAGAGTCACTGTGATAGCACACAGCACAGCTTCACATCTTATGCCTTTCTGATGGGTAGCCTTGTATGCACTGAGAAAGATTTGAAGTTGCTTGGCAAACAACAGATTATCATCTATGAAAAGGAACAACGGAAAGAGGTTTCTGAACTATTCAGGAAACTCTGCGTGGCTGCGAAACCGATGGACTCCTATTATGGGGGGCTTTTTGAACATGTGAATGAGTACAGAAGAACCCATTGGCTTGGATTTTGGCAGCGATTGAAGCACAGTCGTGCAAAATCTCCTGTTTCACTTGTGGTGTTCATCTTGGCCATTATGCTTATTGTTCTCACCTTTGTTGGAGCATTTTTTTCTGTACTCACATTCTGTCTCCACCATGTATAGGGAAGATGAGGATCTTATCCTCAAACAAAGTGAGAAAATAAAAACATGATTATCTTCGGTATCCATCAAATGTAGCAAAGATGATTAAATGTTGACAGAGGCACTTTTCATGAATTTCATTCTAACGGTATTTGCATGGGAAGGTTCCCTTTTATACACAAGTAACAAAATTTTTTCTGTTATGGTATGAAATAAAAGGAAAAATAAAAAATATTCTAGAATGTACCATTATGACCCTGGTGTATGTATAACAGAATTGTCTAGGTTAATATGCCCCCTCGAGTCCAATGGGGTATTTACAACAGTGAGCCTCGACCTAAAAAGCAAAAATTTGTCTAAAACTAAAGGTTTAGTGAGTACATCAGCAATTTGATCATTTGAGCTACAAAATAAAACTTGCAAGGTCTTGGTAGCAACTCTATCACGAACAAAGTGATAGTCTATATCCATGTGCTTGGTTCTTGAGTGATAAACAGGGTTAGCCGAGAGGTAGGTAGCTCTAATATTGTCACACCAAAGTGTAGGAGGCTTGGATAAGAAAATGCCCAATTCTCAAAGCATGATTTGAAGCCAAATTAATTCAACAACTGTAGAGGCAACGGGCAAGAGCTTTGTATTCGGTTTTTGTACTGGACCTGGCCACTGTTTTCTACTTTTTGGAGCTCTATGATATAAGATGGTTGCCTAAGAATACACAAAAACCACTAGTGGACCGTCTGTCATCTGGACAGCCGGCCCAGTCTGCATCCAAGTATGCTTGTAGTGTTAAAGATGATGAAGACGTGAAAAAGAGACCATGATTAATAGTTGATTTAAGATACCTCAGTATCCTTTTAACAGTAGACCAGTGTGTTAATTTGGGGCAATGCATAAATTGACACATTTTATTTACTGCAAATGATATGTCTAGTCTTGTAAAGGAAAGATATTGCAACCCACCAACAATACTTCTAAATAGTGTACTATCATCAAATGAAGGAGAAACAAATTGTGAGAGTTTAAGGGAAGCTGCCATGGGAAAGGTCATGGGCTTGGCACCCAACATATTGCTTCAAGTAAGAAAATCTTTAATATATTTACATTGAGACATGAATAATCCAGATGCAGAATAGTATATTTCAAAATCCAGAAAATAAGACAATCGACCAAGGTCTTTGACAGGAAAAACCAAGCCCAGATCATGAATAAACTTATTAATCATATTCGGCTTTGAGGAAGTTATGACCATATCATCAACATAAATGAGTACAAACATATGCAGATTACTATTATGTAAAATAAATAGAGAGGGTTTAGACTGAGATGTCAAAAAACCATACCCATTTAGCCAATAGGTTAACTAAGAAAACCAAGCCCTCAGTGCCTGTTTAAGACCATGTATTTCCTTGTACAATTTGCACACATGGTTTGAAAATTTAGGATCAATAAATTCTTGTGGCTGCTGCATGTAAATAGTGTCAGATAACTTGCCATGTAAAATGACATTCTGGATGTCTAGTTGACGCAAAGGCCAACCAAAGTTAGCAACAACAGATATAATTAATCGAATATTGGATTGCTTCACTACAAGACTAAATGTCTCATTGTAGTCTAAGCTAGATTGGTGGTGGTAGCCTTTAGCTACCAACCTGGCTTTTCGATGCACAAAAGAGCCATTAGAGTGCAATTTCATACAATAAGCCCAACGACAACCAAGTATATTAAGAGAAGGGTTAGATGGTACCAAAATCCAAGTTTTGTTCTGGATGAGGGCAATGTATTTGGTGCGCATGGCATCAACCCATTCAGGAAATTTTGATGCAGCCGAGTAACTTGAAGGTTCATCTGGAATCGTACGCGTGGTGAGAAGACAATGCCATCATGGATATGGTACAGTGCCATCAGATGGAACTTGAGGCCAAGTGGAGTTGGTAAGGCTTCAGGTGAAAACGGGGAACGGGGAGGCTGAAGAATGGGTGATGAGCAGGTAGGTTGTGTTGGGGATGAAGAAGATGGAGAAGGAGAAATGAGATAAGAAGCATGAAAGTTAGGGTTAGAAGAGTTGGAAACAGAGGTTAGAATATTAGAGTTTGAAGAGACAGAAGCTAAGGCATTAGGATTAGAAGGGATCGAGGAAGGTGTATGAGATGAATTTAAAGAAGGATTAGATGGACTTGGGCTGGGTCCGAGAATTGAAGATGAGAATTAGGGAAGTTGGGCTGTGGAAGCAGGGGGAAGTAGAGAGGTGTTGGTGAGCTATGATTTAGGATGTGGGAAAGAGGCCTCATTGAAGAGGACGTCTCTAGAGATGTATAGTCTATTGGACTTTAGGTCCAGAGACTTGTAGCCCTTGTGGATTGGGCTGTAGCCAAGAAATAAGCAAAAGATGGATCTGGGAAGAAGTTTTTGCTTATTATAGGGCCTAAGATTGGGCCAGCACTCACACCCAAATATTTTAAGAAAATTAAAATCACGATGACGATTGTAAACCAGAAAATAAGGAGATTTATTTTGTAAGTTTTGGATGGAATAAGATTGATTAAGTAGACCGCAGTTTCAAAAGCGTTGGCCCAAAATTGATTAGGAAGCGAGGCATGAGCTAAGAGGGCAAGCCTAGTCTCGACATGTGACGATGCTAGCATTCAACAATATCATTTTGTTGATGCGTATGAGGACATGAAAATCTGTGATTGATATCGAGTTGTCGACGTAGGGTAGAAAAATGTGTAAATTCACCACCTCCATCAGTTTGAAGAGTAATTAACTTGGAATTAAATAAAAGCTCAACAAAAGGCAAAGAAATTGAGAATGTGGATATTGCATCAGATTTAAGTTTTAATGGATATATCCAAGAGAAGCGAGTAAAATGATCCACAAAAGAGATGTAAAATTGGTAACCACTTCGAGACATTACAGGGGCTGGGCCCCAAAAATTAGCACTAACAACTTCTAAGGGCTGAGTATACATGGCCCGGCTTGAGACAAAAGGCAACTGATGGCTCTTGGCCATCGGACACTCTGAGCAAACAAAAGAAAATTTATTGGAGCAAAAACGCAAGCAGCTGTCAGGCAAGACACAAGTGAAAGTAGCTTGAGAGGGATGATCGAGTCAGCGATGCCATTGAGAGAGAGTAATCTATTCATTGAGATGAGCAGACAGCGGCAACGTCGTAGGGGCCAATGAAGGGAACACATAAAGACCATTACGTGTTGATCTGGTGAGGAGGTAGTCTTGGTCCGATTGTCCTTACAAAGAAGTGAGTAAAATGAAGTTAAAAAAAGCATGAGTTGTTAGTATAGAATTGAAACACAAAAACGAGATTTTTGGTGATGTCGGGAACATGAAGTAAATTATGAAGTAAAAAAGGGAAAGAATTTGAGGTGAGAGCAAAGTTACCATGGTGTTGAATTGGGAGGCACGTACCATCGCCAACACGAATTGCTTCGCTACCATTGTAAGATTCGGATGACAAGTTCAAATTATTCAGGTCATTGGTTATATGGTGAGTGGCAGAGGAGTTTAGGTACCAAGAGGAATTAGTGAAGGAAGTTGGGGTGGAATGGCTTGTAGAAAAAGAGGTTGGAGTGGTATAGTCGGCTGTGAAGGACCTGGGGGTTTCGTTTGGTAGAAGTAGTCAAAACGGTGTCGACATTGGAGGGCCACATGGCTGGTTTTATTGCAAACTTGGCAGGTTGGTCGTGGGCCACTATATGTTTGTTGAAATGCACCTGACGATGTGAAATTGGATCGACCTCGGCTTGAGAAGCTACCTTGGCCTCTACTTTGCCTTCCACCTCGAAAGGGAGAGCGACCACGTTGATCTCTACCTCTAGTAGCATTGTAGTGCATAGATGGATCTATAAGAGTTTTGCATAAATGGGCAAGTCTGCTTTCATGAATGAGCAGAAGTTGGTAAAGCTCATGAATGATAATTGGGTTAGATCTTGTGGTAATTGAGGTGACGAATGATTCATAAGATGGGCCTAGGCCAGTAAGCAGATAAGTAACAATTTCTTTATCTGGAAGAGGATTTTCTATGGAAGCTAGTGTATCAGCCAAGGATCGAACCTTCCCAAAGTAATTGGAGATAGATTGGTCTCTGCGAGCAAGATTAGTGAGCTAAAAACAAATTTGAAACTCTTTAGCTTGGGAATGAGAGATAAACATGGAAAGGATAACCATAGCTCTCGAGCAGTTGTAGCAAATAAAACATGGCCCAAAATAGGGCTGGACAGAGATGAAAAAAGAACACTAAGAATCAACTGGTCAGTGCAAGTCCATATGAGAAAATCTGGGTTTGGCTTAAATGAACTATCTGAAGAAGAGAATAGGGTTTTGGGAGGGCATGGAAGTGAGCCATCAACATATCCGTAGAGATCTTATCCTCTAAGATATGCTGAAATTTGAACCTTCCATAAGAGTAAGTTATCTGTGGATAACTTGGTAGTGACGACATGTGAGAAGGAGGAGATGACAGAGGAACTTGGAGGAGGAGGAGAAGGAGAGGCATCTGTGTGCATGGCCATAGATCAAGGAGACTGCTAGTCGGGCAGCTCTGATACCATGTTGACAGGCACTTTTCATGAATTTCATCCTAATTATATTGCATGGGAAGGTTCCCTCTTATACACAAGTAACAGAATCTTTTTTGTTATGGTATGAAATAAAAGGAAAAATAAAAACTATTCTAGAATGTACTATTATGACCCTAGTGTATGTATAACAAAATTGTCTAGGTTAATATTAAACACTGCATTCTATTGTCGTAAGGACTTTTTTTTTTTTTTTTGCTACACAAATATGATGAATCTCCCAATCTTGGCCACACTTGCACCTTCTTCCCCTACTTCAACTTAACTCATGTCAGCTGTCCATAAGCTTGAAATAAATTTAATTATATTTAAGAACTATAGAGTTAAGATTTGAACTCAGAATATTTGTTTTAATACCATGTCAAATCACTGTTTATCCCAAAGTAAAGCTAGTAAAAGACCACCCTCTCTTCTTTTGTTAAGAAAATAAGAATTACTTGAGTTCATAGTAAATGAAGTAGCTTACAAATTAGAGAAGATTTCATACCAATCCAACCTAATGTACTTCTTCCACTCCATCAGAAAGAAGCTGTTGCCATTGCACCTCTTATAAATCTCTATTGATTATTTCTTATTAAACTCCTTCCAGTTAAATCTTGATTATTTTGTTAAAGAAGTCTAGTGATGTCATTTGTTCAATAGCCATGTTCATATGAATTGACTTTGTTTATGTATATTACTTTGAGTAGAATACTACCTAGATTACATTGATGTATATTAGGCATTCTCACTGTACATAATACTCATTCAAAATAATAGAAATCTCTTTCAAATTCTATTTTTATTCATTTTCATCATGGTATTAGAGACCCAGATTCCCTATGGACTCTTTCCATAATTTTTTTGGTATTTTTCTCTAGCAAGCTTCTCCCCACTTGGGGCTTTCTAACTTTCATTGTTGCTCATTCTGAAACCAAATTTCATAATTAAGTTTGCAAAATACAAATCATCTTATATGTTAATAAACCGATCCCATCCAGCGTCACGTGAGCCGCCATGGCCCACCACAACATTTGGCCCTTAACACCATGGTCAACCACCAAGACTTGCTTTTTCAAAATTTTTAATAGCATATCCTGATAGAACTGCCATCAAAGAGTTCAACGAGACTAAAATCAATACGAGAGGATATTGCAGGTGCCCCCATGCGCCAAACAAATATTTTGCCCATTGTCCACGCGTCGACACAATGTTCCATGCACGACAAACATAAACACACACAACGTATCATCATCTTAGAGCACCATGCCAGCCGTAGTGCCATGTCACCAGTGACGCATTAGCCATTGACCGTTAAATTTGATTATTGATTTTGACCACTGACCAAGTGCTTCCTACTCGATTTTTCGGTTTGTTTTTGCATTTGACTACTCCCAATGGTTCTAAGTTCTTCTAGTTTGGACAATATTGTTTGTCTAATTGCTCCTATTTTGAATGGGCTCAACTACAATATGTGGGCCAACATATGGAGGTTTCTCTATGAGGATGTCAATTATTGGGTTATGTGTTTGGAAAACTCTCTCCACCTAAGTCTAAAAATAGTGAGACAAAAGATGATTTTGCTTCACATCTTAAAGATTGGGATAGTATACACTGTAAGATAGTTTGCTAGTTTATCAATACTTCAGTTCCTTATATTCATAGTCTGCTTCCCAAACTTGGGAATGCAAAAGTTGTTTGGGAATTTCTAGTATGTTGATAAAATTGCACTCACGATGCTTCGTTGGAGTTTCAACTTCAGACTAAATTTTATCAAATATGTCAAGAATCAAGTTAGCCTCTTCCTTGGAGTTCCATCTCACCCTTTTACTCTTACTGTAGCTAATGTTGAGCCACTAATTCATCAGGTTTTATCTCAAGCCTCTACTGCGCTGTCTGTCACCTCAAGTAAGTTTTTGTGATTCATCAACTCTGCATGTTGTAACCATATGACATTTGACATTACCTTGTTTTCCCACAAAACTACCATTTCCCCTAATCCTGTCATTTGTGCTACTAATGGTACTTACATACCTGTCACTCACCTTGGATCTATCTCATCAGCTTCCTTATCTATTGATGATGCATACTTAGTTCCAAAACTATCCCTAAATCTTCTTTTCTTCAGTCGGATTTGTGAATTAGGCCTGAGACTAATTTTTGACATTGATGGTATTGTTGTGCAAGATCATCAAACGGTTGAGCCTCTTGGGACAGGTCATAAAGTCAAATGTCTTTTCAAGCTTATGTCTCTACAAATCCAAGCTCGCACACAGACTTCTCTTGTTGCTTCTGCTACTTCCTTTAGCTTATGGATTTCCCGCTTGGGTTATGCCTCCTTACCAAAGTGTTCAACTTTAGCTTCTCAAGGTCATTTAGGGTCTGTTGATTTCAAGTATTTTGATTGTGTCTCTTGTCATCTTGGAAAACAAACAAGTTTTTCATTTAACAATAGTGATTCAACTTATTATGCACCTTTTAATATAATTCATTCTAATATTTTGGGACCTGCCCCCATCCCGACTGAGAATGGCTCTTGTTATTTTGTTATTTTTATAGATGATTATTCTCGTTATACTTGAATATATCTCTTGCAGCAACGATCTGAACTTGAAAATATTTATCAAACAATTCGCAAAATGATCCAAACTTAGTTTTCTTGTTCATCAAAATATTTCGTTCAAACAATGCCATGGAGTATAATGAAAAAAAAAATCTTTTTTTGACTATTTATCTCAACATGGGACCATCTTTCGACACTCTTGTCCTTATACTTCAAAATATAATGGAAGTGCCGAAAGAAAATACAGACATATCTTAGACATTGTATGTACTTTTCTTGTCTCTGCCTCTGTTCCTAAACAATTGTGGGGTGAAGCTAATCTCACTGCTGTATACACTATCAATCGAGTTCCCTCACAAACTATTCACAACAAACACCTTTGAGTTTCTCTATGCTAAATCTTTGATTACTCTTTACTCCATGTTTGTAGGTGTGCTTATTTTGTTACTTTGTCTCCACGTGAACGCACCAAACTTGAACCACATTATGAGTTATGTTGTTTTCTTGGTTATGACATTTTACTAAAGGATTATCGTTGTTATGATTCTATCACTAGACGTCTTTGTGTTTCTCGTTATGTGACATTCTTGGAACATAGAATGTTTATCAGCCTTTCTCATTTCCTTATTCACATTTGCAGTATTCTCCTATTTTCACTAATATTTCCATTGATTCAGTCCATGATTTTATTGTAGAGCCATCTAGCTCCTCAGACAGTCTCTCTACAGTCCCTCTTGATGCCCCTAATGAGATTTAGGATCCTCCAGTCACACCACATGTCCTAGAGTCCTCCCAAGTACTTGAACCTCGTTACTCTAGTCGGGTACCATCACCTCCTGTACATCTCCAAGATTATCACTATTTTTATACTTTTGTTGCTCTTTATGGACCTTGCACTTATCGTTAAGCTAGTTCATGTTTTCTTTGGCAAAAAGCTATGTCAGATAAATTAGATGTCCTTACCGGAACTCATACTTGGGACCTAGTGGATTTACCTCCTAGAAAATATGATGTTGGATGCAAATGGGTATATAAATTAAGACTAATGTGAGTGATACAAGACTTGCCTTGTTGTTAAGGGTTTAACCAAGAATATCATATTAACTATGAGGAGACCTTTGCACATGTTGCACGACTTACTTATATTAGAATTTTGCTTGCATTTGAACTTTTAAGTTTTAATTTTAATAAAATCACTTATTGTCACACTTTTGTTAATTGTTAAACCCACCGCATTAGAGTCATTGAATACTTAACATATGTGAATCGTATGTAAGAAAAATAGATATAGAAATATTATATAAAGCAAAGACAAGTCGTTTAAATTAAAAAAAAAATTAAAAAATACAAATTTTAATTTTTATAAAAAAAAAATTTTGGACTGGCAAGGGTTACCCCTACCCCTCCCACAACACATGGCCCCCATCAATTAACGAGGGGTGGATGGGTGTAGCATAGGAGCCAAAGTCTATCCCGCTCTTCTTAAGGCTATGGGGGCTGGGTGTTAGGAAAGATAAAGAAAAAAATTAAAATAAAAAGTGAAATCAATCATATATGATATAAAAGTTACCTAGTTCGATAACGTGTCTACACTGTAAAAATTTTTATTTTTTATGATAGTTAAAGATACAGTACGACAACCGTCTAAAATAATAATACAATATGTAGCAAATCCTAATCGTGTATTAGGTCGAGTCAGATTAAGAGTGAAAATGGATTAAAAATTTTCCTAGGGTCTTTGCCAGTATTGGACCACCACAAAGATTGCCTGTTTGTTTTCGCCAATGAGATGAGATGAGTTAAGATTAAAATTTAAAAAGTTAAATAAAATATTGTTAGAATATATATTTTTAATATTATTTTTATTTTGAAATTTGAAAAAGTTGAATTGTTTATTTTATTTTGTATGAAAATTTAAAAAAATTATAATGATTAGATGAAATGAGATGAGTTGAGATAAACTGTGAAAACAAATGAGGCCTCATGAGCTCTCCAACTTGGGCGTATTGGTCCAAATCTCCACTTCATAGTCTATATTTCATCGAAAGTACACCAAAAGGGCGTAACAAATTTTTGTGTGGGATGCTCGTCATCAACTGGATTACTACAAATAGAAACAAGATCTACAATACCAGATAGGCAGTAGGTTGGGGATCTATGTAGGGAAGTTTCCCCTATGGAATATATGTGCTTAGTTTGATAGTCAGGTATTCTCAAGTATCTTAAGAATATATATTTGACTATTATTCATTATTTAATTATTATTTTTCACTTACTTTTCATAATATTCACTACTATTCAATATTCTATCATTACTTTTTCATTACTATTCACAGAATACCTGAAAATACCTCACTACCCAAACGCAACCAAATTTGTTCGTATCTTGTTGCATTGAATGCGTTATATTTATGTACCATTAAATTGAGAAATTTTGTTATTTATCATTCTATACGTTATATACCACTACCTTATATATCACATTTATTTTTATTTATTCCTTTTAAATTAATCGATTTTTTATACTCATCATCCTTACACCACACATTTGATAAGAAAAAAAAAATTAAAACTTAACAAAATCATATATGATATGTGGTGTAAAGATAATGAGTATAATTTTTCTATATTGAATGCTCTCACTCAGCCCGTTCGATTCTTGGTCAGAACATTGGACGTCCAGTTGTTCATCTATCCAGGAAGTCATAATCTTGGTTGAGATTTTGGACACCTCATGTCAAAGATCTTAGCTGGGGTACATTTGGTTACCATATATGTTCCTACTTACACTTCGCAGGCAAAACGCTGACAAGATGATTGCCTTCATTTTGATCATCATCATACAAAGCTTTCATTTTTAAGTTTCTGGTCCCGTTTGGTTACAAGACTCAATTGAGATTATTAAGGCAGTGAAATTACCAAAAGACTTGTCACAACAACCTTTCAGCAGAAAGAGGAAGATTCGAGAAGATTTGCATTGTAACAAACTTAGTGACATGTCCCAATCATAAGCATTCTATTGTGTTCTGCCTTCCCTATATATTCGTCACTGTATGCACTGATTCTGAGAGCAAGTAGTTAGAATATTTTGTATTTTGTAAGAGGAACTTTCATTCAAAAATATTATCAAATAGTTGGTGCTCCTCATTCTTCCTATTCATTTAACATGGTATCACGAGCCTGACCAGGACTCACGTCCTTCTCCTTCCTGCGTTATTTTTTTTTCTCTTCTTCATGGCTCCATCAGACAAAACACGCACCACAAATATCCTTAATACAACATCTCATTTCATTACAATCAAGCTTACCATAGATAATTACCTTCTATGGAAAGCTCAAATTGTTCCCTTCTTGCAGGGCCATCAATTGTATGGGCATGTTGATGGTTCTCTCCAATGCCTCCTCCCTCTAATACCAATGCCCCTAATTCTGAGCATACAAAATGGCTTTTGCAAGATAAACTCTTTATGTCTACTTTCAATTCATCCCTTTCAGATTCAGTCCTAAGACAAGTTCTTGACTGTCATACCTCATTTGCGATATGGACCACTCTCCAGAATCTTTTTTTCTGCGAAATCGTCAGCCCATGTGGTTCACACAAAATTTTAGTTAGCTACTTTAAAGAAGGGTCCCAAATCGGTTTCTGATTACTATAATAGAGCCAAGTCTCTTGCAGCTACCTTAAATGCCGCTGGTCATGTTTTCAGTGACTCAGATTTTTCCATTTCTTTGCTTGCGGGTCTAGGTATCGAGTATGAATCTCTGGTTACCTCCCTCACCACTCGTCTGGATCCCATTTCTCCCCATCAACTTTATAGTTATTTACTGAATCATGAGTCTCGTATCTCTTATCAAACCTAGAATTTACTATCTAATACCTCTCTCGCTGCCCATAACACCACTCATTATTCTCCTTTTGCTCAACTGTCTCGTGCTCCATTCCGTGGAGGCAGACGAGGGTGTGGTCGTGGTCCATTCACTCCTCGCCCCTTTTCACCTCAGTTCAATGTCGTTTCTCCATGTCCTAATACTCGCCCACAATGTCAACTGTGCCAGAAATTTGGACACACTACCTTAACTTGCTACCAGCGCCTTACCACTCCATATCCAGCACCTTCTTTCGCACCTTTTACTACTAATAACACATCTCTCTCTATTCCATCACCCAATACCACAACCTGGTATCCCAATACGGTTGCTTCTCACCACTTCACTTCAGAATTCAATAATCTCAACTTGGAGTCAACGCCATATCAAGGACCTGACCAAGTTTGCATTGGAGATGGCTCAACACTTCCAATCCATCATCTTGGTTCTGCCCAAATACCGACCATAGTTGGCAATTTTCTCTTCATAATTTACTTCATGTTCTCTCTATGTCTAGAAATCTTCTTTCCGTACTCCAATTTTGTAGTGATAATAAAGTTTTCTTTGAATTTCACTATGGTTTGTTTCCTGTGAAGGATTCATGTTCTCTGGAAGTACTCCTTCAGGGTCACGTTGAAGATGGCCTCTATGCGTTTCAGTCAATTGTAGCGACATCCTCACCTCCTCATGCCTATCTTGGTGTTGGAACTTCTACTACCTCCTTTATTCTTCATCGTTTCAATCTTCCGTCTACAAGTTCTACTTCAATAACTAATTGTCTTGCTTGTTGCAATGCCAAGGCTCATGTACTGCCTTACCCGCCCACCTCATCACGCTCAACTCGCCTGTTTGAACTATTGTTTCTTAATGTTTGTGGCCTTGTCCCCAAACCTTCCATGCATGGCATGCGCTATTATCTTTCTTTAGTTGATGATTATTCAAAATATGTCTAGTTTTTCCCTATGCAAATGAAATCCAATGTTACTACTTTAGTTTTGGCTTTTCTTCGATATGTGAGTAATACTTTTAATACCACAATTATCTCGATTCAAATTGATTGGGGTGGCGAATTTCATCCCCTTAAAAATATTTTTCAGTCTTGTGGCATAACTCATCGGGTCACTTGTCCACACTCTCATCAACAAAATGGAAGTGTGGAACGTCGACATCGTCATATTGTCGAAATCGGACTATCTCTTTTATCCCATGCCTCGGTTCCTCACTCTTTTTGGGCCCAAGCTTTTCAAACAGCAACTTTTTTGATTAATTCTATGCCAACTCCGTTATTGCAAAATAAGTCACCCTTTGAGGTATTAATGGGCCACACTCTTGATTATAAATTTTTAAAGTGTTTGGGTCTGCATGTTGGCCCAATCTAAAGCCCTTTAATCAACATAAATTGGATTATAGATCCAAGCATTGTGTATTCATGGGCTAGCCCAGATCACAAATGGTACATTTGTTTTCATATTCCAACGGGCCAAAACTACATTTCTAGGGATGTGATTTTTGATGAGATCATTTTTCCCTTTATGTCTCAGCCTTCTCCCGTAACCCAACAATTGCATTCAGTCTACTCCTCTCATACTCACCCCAACCCACTCTCTTCTCTTTTGCCTAGCCCAATTAATCCTCCAATGACTACTTCTCCTATAACCCAACCCATTTCCCCCATTAGGTCTCCCTCTAACCCTAATTCCATCGTATTCTCTCCTACTCGTTCATCTGCCGTAGGCTCATCTCCTTTGCCTTACAATGCTTCTCAAACCGAATTTGTTGATCTTCCAACTTCCTATGCTGGCCAACTTCCTCTTTCTTCCTCTCATCCCATGGTTACAAGGTCCAAAACTAATACTTCGTGTCCTTGCCGTCGCACTGACGAGACGATCTCGTGGCCTTCCACTCAACCCTCTGGTTCTCTTACCACGACCATGATCTCCCAAAACTCTTCTTCCCTTTCTGTTCCCGAAGAACCAACTTCTTTTTTAGAAGCCTCCAAGTTTGCTGAATGGCGCATTGCCATGGCTACCGAGTTTGATGCTCTTCTCCATAATCAAACTTGGGATCTCGTTCTTCCTCACCGACCTATAATCTCCTAGGGTCCAAGTGCATTCTGAAGTCTAAACACAAAGCTAATGGTTCCCTTGAGCGTCGCAAGGCGAGCCTCGTTGCTCAAGGGTTTCATCAGCAGCCTGGATTGGACTATCATGAAACCTACAGTCTGGTTGTGAAATCGGTTACCATTCGGTGTTTGATCTCCCTTGCTATTACCTCAAACTGGTTGCTACATCAACTTGACGTCCAGAACGCTTTTCTACAAGGTGACCTTGAGGAGGCTGTCTACATGAAGCAACCTCTCGGTTTCATGAATCCAGATTTTTTGGCACATGTATGTAAGTTGAAAAAGTCTATATACGATCTGAACAGGCCCCTAAGGCCTGGTTTGCCAAGTGAAGTGACAGGCTTCTTAACCTTGGTTTTACTTGCTCTACTTTGGATTCGTCTCTATTCATTATGCGCACTGCCTCTGGTTGTTTGTATCTCTTGATATATGTTGATGACATATTAGTAACTAGTTCAAGTTCCACTCTTATTGTTGATTTTATTTCCTCTTTGAAGCAATATTTTCCTGTTAAAGATTTAGGGTTTCTTAATTACTTTCTTGGTATTGAGTGTCCCGCAGCCAATCTGGCTTATGTTTGTCTCAATCTAAGTATATTCATGATCTGCTGTTACGAACTCATATGCATGACTCTAAACCAGTAAATACGCCTATGTCTATTACTGAAAAATTAACAGCCTTAGATGGACCTACATTTGATGACCCTCACTGGTATAGAAGTGTTGTAGGAAGCTTCCAATATTTGGCCTTTACTAGACCAGATATCTCCTTTGCGGTTAACCTTGTTTGCCAATATATGCATAGTCTTCGTCTTCCCCACTGGAATGCAGTCAAGCGTATTCTTTGTTACTTGAATCATTCCAGCACCTTTGGCCGGGTGTCCAGATGATCGTCGCTCTACAGGAGGTTTTTGTATTTACTTTGGTAGTCATTTAATTTCTTGGGGTTCAAAAAAACAACCTACTGTTGCTTTGTCTTCCACAGAAGCGAGTATAAATCTGTTGCTAATACTGCTTGTGGATTTATTTAGTTGCAATCACTATTGCAAGAACTTGGTATTCAGCTCTCAGCTCCACCCATTCTTTGGTGTGATAATCTTAGAGCCGCATACCTTTCTCTTAATCCATTTATGCATTCAAGAACAAAACACGTGGAGTTAGATTATCATTTTGTTGGGAACTAGTGGTAGCCAAAGCTTTACAAGTTTCTTTCGTTTCCAGCAAAGATTAGCTTGCAAACATAATGACTAAACCTCTCTTAGCACCTTGGTTTTCACATATTCGATCAAGCCTCACAATTGTTCCAGTGCTGCTTGGCTCGCGGAGGGATATTAAGGCAATGGAATTACCAAAAAACTTGTCACAACAACCTTCCAGAAGCAAGAGGAAGATTCGAGAAGATTTGCATTGTGACAAAGTTAGTGACGTGCCCAATCATAAGCATTCTGTTGTGTTCTGCCTTCCCTATATATTCGTCACTATACGCACTGATTCTGAGAGCAACTAGTTCGAATATTTTGTATTTTGTAAGAGGAACTTTCATTCTTAAATATTATCAAACAGTTGGTGCTCCTCATTCTTCCTTTTCATTTAACAGAGATCAATTCAGTTCAGTTTAATTTTAAGATGAGTCTAATATTCAAATATCCAACTCTCAAACTATTAAACTCATCTTAATTCAAAACCTCCTTACACGTGAGATCCACAACATTTTCCAACTTAACACATCTTTATACATAGGATGTACAACCTTTTTTAATTTCTCATAAATAGTATTAAACTCATCTTAACATCTAAACATATCTAAATTCATTTTAGATGAGCCTCACATAACTCGCACTATCTACTTAACTCATTATTATTCATAAATAATCCAGTTTAACTCAATTCAGCTCAATATGTAAATGCAACAATCTTTTGAACTGATCATGAATATGGACACATCTCTGAGGACACGGCACCCCTACAGTCATGACCAGCACTTCAAAATCTTGGAATGGATGATCATGGCTGTGTATATATCATCAGTCATCACTGTGCTTATGTTACAAAGTTAGCAGATGCAGCAATTATCCAAAAGATAAGAAAATGGGTTGAGTGGCTGTGGCTCATTTTTAAAGATCGTGTGCTCTATCTCCATTAATGTCCCCCACCGCTTAAAGCTGACAAAGACACGTCCTTCTCCCTGCGCTTTTTAATGGGTTTCTCTTCAACTTGCATCGTGCTGGTAGGTCCCGTCGTATTTTAATTCTTTTTTTAAAACTTCCTCTGAAGCAACCTTTGAACATATATGCACCTTCCAATCCCCATCTAGTTTCTAATCGCTTCTAGATCAAACGGCTGGAAAAAGATTAAACCATTCTCTTGAATGTTATCAGACCGCGTGCAAGGAAAACCACGTAGCGGATATTCCTCTTTTTATTTACTTTCGGACAAGCACTCAGTCAGACCAAAACGCGCAGAGAAACGAGAGATCAGATGGAGTGTGATCGGAGAGTTGGGGTGGCAGTAGATTTCTCGGCGTGCAGCAAGAAAGCGCTGAAATGGGCGGTGGACAATGTGGTACGGAACGGGGATCACCTTATACTAGTTACTGTACGCCCCGAAGGGAACTACGAGGAGGGCGAGATACAGCTCTGGGAAGCCACCGGTTCCCGTAATTATCTTCTTCTTTCTGTTTCTCTATCGGTTCTTTCTGATCTCTGTCTGTTTCCTGAGAAATTCCCTCTCTCGATCTCGATCTCGATCTGTCTATCATTACTGAGTGGATTATCTATTCTATTAAAGTCAAGATTAAAGTCAAGACTCCTTTTCCATTCCTTTTGTTGTTGCTCATGGACGCATGTTTGTTTATTTTCTTCTATACAGCTTTAATCCCTCTAAGTGATTTCTCTGATCCTATCATTATGAAGAAGTATGGAGTGAAGCCTGACACTGAGACCCTGGACATTGTAAACACTGCTGCTCTGCAAAAACAGGTACATACATATCATCTTCGGATCTCCGAGATCTTAGTGCTTATCATTACCAACCACAAGAATAACCTTGTGAGGTGGGAGCAGATTATGGTGATCATGAAGATCTACTGGGGAGATGCTCGCGAGAAGATATGTGAAGCAATTGATAAGATTCCTCTGAGCTGCCTTGTTATAGGAAACAGAGGTCTGGGCAAGCTTAAGAGGTAAATTTAAACTCCATTCTTGGTTTTAGTTCAAATTGGATTCTAGCTTTCCGGAATCATCTGTGGTTATTTTTTTTTTTTTTTTGGGATTTGCTTTTGAATTTTTGCAGGGCTATATTAGGCAGTGTGAGCAACTATGTGGTGAATAATGGTTCTTGTCCTGTTACAGTAGTGAAGCAGCTGGAGAATGAACACTAGTTTGTGTTACCAGTTGGCTTTGCCTTTGTGGGCGCGCGCGCGCGCGCTATTGTCTTTGTCCATGATGGGCTGCTTTTACCCTGTGGCTCAAGGCAAATAAACCATTCTACAATATCTTGTATTGCTTTTGTTGGTGTTGGTAACACAATCAAAGCAAGTTTTGCTTTGAAGTTAAATAATCAAACAAACTATGGCTATGTCTTAGAAACAGTTGGATTTATGCACAATTGTAACAAGTTGCTAGCTATTGCCAATTGGAAAGGGAGAATCTTTGAACTTTCATACCAATTGCATCTTTTTCTTTAATTCTTTTTTTTAGACAAATTCCTTCAGTTTTCTTCTCCTTTTTTGGGGTTTGGCAACTTTTATTTATCCCAAAAGTTGGTCAAGGGAGGTTTGATGACACAAAATCAAACTATCTCATTTTAAATAATGATTACAACTTTATTAAATTCACATATAAAATATGATAAGTAATTTAATTTTATTTTAAATTTTAAAATAATAATAAAATTTAAAAATTATATTATAATAAAATTTTATTTAATTTTTATTAAAATGAGTCTAATTCAATTAAACAATCATTTCTCGTTTCCTTTTTGGGGGAAAAGGATAACGACATCCCCGTTAACTTTTTTACAACTCATTTTATTAATATAATTGTATCACTTCATTAAATATAATCTCAATTTGAGGTAACCTCCCTATCCTATATTTGACATAGAGTTGTAAGATCATCATTTTCTAGATAAAAGTGAATGGCCATTAGGAAAACTTTATGGATTACAACGATTTAGCATAAGGACTTAATGTTGGTACTTGATAATTCTACAACAAAAAGTGTCTTTTGCGGCCAAATTTATTTCCGGCAACATCAATCTGGCGGCAAAAATTCAGTTTGTCCTGTTGAGACACTGAGCTTACGACATCTCAAAATTTCACCATAAAAAGTATCTTTTTTCGGCGAAAATTAGTGTGGCCGTAAAAGAAAATTTGTGTCCTCTATGCTCTTTGGGAAAATTACTGTTTAGGTTTTTTACATTTTTAGATTGTTACTCGTGGTTTAAAAATCTCAGGACTGATTTGATTATACAAAATTAAAATATTTTATCTTATCTCATTTTATATAATTATTATATATTTTTTAAATTTTTACATAAAATATAATAAATAATTTAATTTTATCAAATTTTAAAACAAAGATAATATTAAAAAATTATATTATAATAATATTTATTTATTTTTTAATAAAATATTTCATCTCATCTAAAATACATAATCAAACGAGGCGAAACTCATCCTTAAACTTAGGTGTCTATTTCAAAAAATCCATTCGTTTAACTCTTATCTTTATTAATTTAGCAACTGAAACGTTGACGTGACGCATTGTGATATTATATTCAACTACGGAAGGACACATAATGTAACAAAGAGTTCATTTTTAGGAGAGAAATGCTTTAGGATCTGAATTTGGGTCTCGAATATGTGTTTAGAAATCTTTTTTTTTTTTTTTTTAACTTAGTGATTAAGGAAGTGTTTTTAAATGACATTGTAAATTTTTTATTTTTTTAAATATTTATAATGATTAAAAAAATATGTAAAAAATAGAAAAAAAGAAAAGAAAAGAAAAGTGAAATGCACTATTTTGTGAACATCTTCGGGCTACTTTTTCGGTAGCCGTAGCAAGACTCTTTTTAAAAATAAAAAACAATGTACACAATCTGTCAAGTGTCAACTAGCTACATTAGCATAAAATATTAATGGTTTGGATTTAAAGATGCTATGAGATAGTTTTAGATGAAAAGTTAAAAAAAAAATTATTAAAAAATTATTTTTTAATATTATTATTATTTTAAAATTTGAAAAAATTAAATTAGAATTTAAAAAAATTAAATGATTTATTATATATTTTATATGAAAATTTAAAAAAATTGTAGTGATGAGATGAGACGAGACACTTTCCGAATCCAAATGGATCTAAAAAAAAAAACACACATAATGAAATGGAAAACTTTAATTAAAAAAACATTAAAAATGAAATGGAAAAAACATGCACAAACAAAACTTAAAAAAAAAACACATAAAATGTTTAAAAAAATAATAAATTTAAATCAACCACTACCACTTGCTAGCGGTGGTTGATCTTCCACGGTGACAATTGCATTAATATTTATTTCCTGTTATTTCCATTGTAAATCTTCTTAATTAGGCAATTAACTTAAGAAAGGCTGACTAATAGAGATCAAGCTTAATTAAGTTCACAAAAAATGATGTATAACACCTGCAGCCACCAATCCAATTATTCCGAGTGATAAAATTTACAAAGCCATCATGACCACCCATAACCTTTTATTTATAGCTGCATATACCGTGTAGGCATTTATCTGTAGATGGTCAAGAAGAAAACCCAAACTCCGTGAAACCATGCCGACGCCCAGTCTTTTCTTTTGCCATCCTATTGTCCTGGGGATGTAACTAACGAACCAGCCAGTAATGGCGCCACTCCCCGTTTTTTTAAGGCTCTTTTTACCTTCCCATTTGTCCATTTTCTTCCCTTCTAATTTCTTCCAAACAAAACAATGGAGTCTCACAAAAATATTAAGGCAATACCAGGACTGCTCATGATCATCCTGATCTCATTGATCTTCTATCCCATGATCTTCTTCCACTCTGCACAAGCCATTTGCGTGCCTCGACACAATGCCTCTTCTCCGCTGTCGAGTAGTACTCCCAAAGCAAATGATCCCCCGGCTAGCCATATTGCGGCCAACCCATCTTCTATCTCCGACCATTCCCCTGAGTCTGCGCCATCATCTTCATATTATCCTCCGATTAACCCCTCTCCTCCGCAGCCGAGTACTCCAGATGCACATCCTCCGGTTAGTCATATCTCGGCTCCATCTTCCGCCTCATATCTTTCTCCCGAGTCTGCACCAACACCATCCCACTCCCCAGGGCCGCGCCCGTTTTCTCATCTGCCCTCAAAACCAACTCCAACACCCATTATAAGCCCCATCCCTGCCCCAACTCCCGATATTCCTTCAGCTCCGAGGTCATCTCAACCTTCAATAGCCCCTACTCCATTAATAAGCGAACCCCCGTTCAACTTTCCTCTGAATCCCGCCATCAAAAAGATATGTGAAGCCACAGATTACCCTCTTGTTTGCCTCGCCTCTACAGCCCCATTTCTGACCGGCAAAGTCGATGTCATTTCTGTGCTTGAAGTTGCAGTGAAGGCTTGCTCCCTTCATGCAAAGAAAGCACTAAGCATCGCTTCGAAAGTCGTTAAAACGGAACCGGGTATTTCTGCTGCCGTCAGCGACTGCATGGATATGTACAACGATGTTTTGGATAACATTGAGAGTGCAGTGGATGCCCTCTCAGCTCGTGACACTGGCACCTTCAATTCCATGCTTAGCGCAGTTTTGACAGACTTTGGGACATGCGAGGATGGGTTCGCTGGAGAGAAATCTCCATTATCTGAGATCGATGATAAGGGCACCAAGTTGGCTAGCAATTGCCTTGCCATTGCTTCCTTAATCAAGTGATCATCAGCTACATACTTCCTTACCTATAATTGTCATGTACGTCTCTCAATTATGACTGTCGGGAAATTAAGTTTGGTTGCGGGGATCGAGGATGTGTACATGAGGTTTGGTTTGAATGAGAGGTCGTATGTATATCTTTTGTATCATCATTATTTTATTAAAACATTAAGCGTGCATGCAGTTCTTACACCATTACCTACTTGTATCCAAGACTAGTTATGGTTAACGTGCAAGGGCACGTTTCCTAGTCGAGAAAAACATATATATATATTGTGAGAATATTATGTTTAAATAATAAATAATTATTGTATGAAGATGCATATTAATTACATTTTATTTATAGAGTACTAAGTAAAAGACTAATAGTTCAAAATAGATTATAACTGAACATAAGTTTAGCAAACTAAACAACATATAGGAAGTGAAATTATAGTTTTTATCTTAAAAGTTGTGCATAGGATGTAAATGTTTTATAGGACTATCAAATTGGCTGATGTGTAGTTTGGAGGATGCATTCATTCAAGAGCTATGTTGCAGTTTTTTCTACGGCATGAATGGAAGCGATGTTGAATTTTTTTGTGACATTGTTGTTTTCATTAATCCATATCTACAGTGAGCTGAATGATCCATTCTTTTTTAGAAGATTGACCTGCCATGTGTTGCAAATAAGGCAGATGCTCCTGTATGGAATGAATTTAGAGCTAGCATTTGCATCATAACATAGAAATAAAATAAGATAAGTATAAAAAATTGGAAGAATGATTCATTCAAAAACAAATTATACAATTTGAAATACTTATTCCATTCCACACAAACAAAATAAAACATATTGTCATAATAATAATAAAATTAGCTAGGATGTTCATCTTGTCCCCAAAGAGTATGAGATAAGTAAATAAAATTTGAATAAAATAATAGAAGATCGTTATAAAAATGATTCCAAATTATTTACATTTATTGGGTCGATTATAAGAATAATAGATTAGTTCAAATAAGTTGTTTCATAATTTGTATTAAGAAAATTATACAATAAATTTTAAATGATTTGAAGGAAATAAGTGAGTGTAAAAAGATAAACTCGGTTAGAAAGTAATAAAATAAAAAGATAAAAACATAATTTTTTTAAATAGAAGAAATACAATGACAAGGATAAAAAGGGAAAAGTAAGAATAAAGAGGGACAAAATGGGAAAAGAATTTGGAGAAAAATCAAAATCAAAGAAGGATAAAATGGAAAAATAAAACTTGGAGCAAAATCACTGTTTATGTACTTATAGGCTCTTTTTATTATAAAAGATATATATTTCATTATTAATTGGGAAAAAAAATCCTTGTGGCTTCAAGTGGAGCATAGTCAAAGTGAAACACTTGTCCCATTTAGATTTAGAGTTGATCTCAACTCATTTCATCTTATTTAATCATTACAATTTTCTCAAATCTCTACATAAAATATAATAAAAAATTCAATTTTTTCAAATCCTAAAACAAAAATAATATTAAAAAATAATATTCTAGTAATATATTATTCAAGTTTCATCTCTTCTCAACTCACTATCCAAACCTCACATTAATCTTGTTTGGTTACACAAATAAAATGAGATGAGAAATTTGTAAATAGTAGTGAGACAATTTATAAATAATATTGAAATGATTTGAGTTAAGATTTTTATGGAGTTTTGGAAAATGAAAGAAAAAAATTGAATAAAGAAATTATAAAGTTTTATTTTTTTATAAACAAAAAAAAAAGTTAAAAGAGGTTTAGAATATAATTTTTGTTTTGATATTTGAAAATTTTGAATTGTTTTTTATGTTTTATGTGAAAGTTTGAAAAAGTTGTGATGATTAAGTAATGATTAAATGAAAACGTTGAAGGTTGAAAATTTGAAATTAAAAAAATATTTGTGTTTAGGGGTGGTTTGGATTCACAAACCACCTCAACTCATGTCAACTCATCTTATCTTCATCATTACATTTTTCCCAAATTCCCACACAAAATATAACAATCTTTTTTTAAAAAAAAATTCAAAACAACCTTTCCAAATTTCCACACAAAATATAATAAACAATTTAACTTTTTCAAATTCCAAAACAATTTTTTCAAATTTTCACACAAAATATAATAAATAATTCAACTTTTTTAAATCTCAAAAAAATAATAATATTCAAAAATATTATTCTAAAAATATTATTTTCTACTATTCACAAACCATCTCAATTCATCGCAACTTATCTCTGAATCCAAACGATGTTTGAATATTGAGATGAAATGAAATAATTTCAAAGGTTTTTGAAACCAAACCAAACCAAAAGTGTGCTATATAGCATACCAATTAAGAGAACCTTGGTCTATTAATTTGAAAAAAAGATCATTTCAAGTTCTTGTCTAAAGTTGAGGGAATTAAGTAGGAGAGAGATACATGGTGGTCTTAGGTCATACGGGCCCCCTCTACACTTGGACAAACAACATATATGGACATCATAACATTAGAGAAATACTTGATCGTGGTGTTGCTAATATTCACTGGAATAATCTTTTCCCCGATGCAAACATCAAAACTTTTCCCAGGATTACCTCTGATCATTCCCCTATTTTACTGGATACTTTAAACAACCACCAAGGAAAAAAATCTTTCAAATTTGAAGAGTTTTGGATTAGAGACCAATCAAGTTTTGATGTGGTTAAGACAGCTTGGTTATCACAAGTGGTTGGAACCCCTGCTTACATTCTTACCAGAAAACTCAAAGCCACAACACAAGCCTTGAAAAATTGGAACATTAATTGTTTCGGTCACATCCAAACTATCATCAAGAATTTAACCTTCAAGCTAAATGAACTTCAAAATTTGCAACCAACTCCTGATAATATCATTCTAGAAGATAATATAAAAGAGAATCTTAATGAGCAACTTAGAAGAGAAGAATCCCTTTGGTGCCAAAAATCGAGAAATACTTGGTTATCAACTTCCGATCTTAACACCAAGTATTTTCACAATTCCACTATCATTCGAAGAAGGAAAATAATATCAACTTTCTAAAAAATGATGGCAGGCAATGGACTTCGAACCCCACTGTAATCAATGAAAAGTTCCAAAATCACTTCCAAGATATTTACACCTCCATAAATCCGGAAATCTCTAATGACCTTGAATCGCTTTTTCCCAACAAAATAACTTAAATAGAAAACGAGTATCTTTGCAAAATTCCAACTGAGGAGGAAATTCTAACCACAATCAAGCAAATCCCCTCCACAAAAGCCCTTGGTTCTGATGGTTTCACTGGTCTCTTCTATAAGCATTATTGGAACATAATAAAGAATGATCTTCAAGATGCCATAAAAAACTTCTTCATTCATGGTAAAATTCTAAAGGAAATGAACCACACAAACATTGCTCTTGTTCCCAAACTTGATAATCCTATTGCGGTTCATCATTTCCGACCAATCGGTCTTTCTAATGTTTGCTACAAAATCATTGCAAAAATATTGGCAAACAGGCTAAAGACCATTCTTCCAAGTCACATATCTCCTTACCAAACAGCCTTTGTCCCAAGTAGGCTCATTCAGGGAAATACCATTTTAGCCCAAGAAATCTTCCACCATTTGAAAAAAAAAAAAAAGGCAAAATGGGAAACATGGCAGCAAAAATTGATATAAAAAAAGCCTTTAACTTTATGGAGTGGTCCTTCATTCTTGCTATCTTCAATTCTCTTGGGTTTTGTCAAACATGGATAAAGTGAATTAAGGAGTGTATCACTACCGTCACTTATTCCATCATCCTCAATGGTACCCCAACTGGCTTAATCCATCCTGGTAGAGGTCTTAGGCAATGAGACCCCATGTCCCTTCTCTTGTTTATTCTAGGTAGTGAGGTGCTCTCCAGGTTGATCCTTAGAGAAGAATTCAGGCTTAACTTGAAAGGAATCTGTATCTCTAGAAGGGGTCCCACTCTCTCCCATCTTCTCTTCGCTGATGACCTAATTCTCTTTGGTGTTGCCAATGTTAAAACTGCCCAAGCGTTTGCAAACTGTCTTGAAATCCACTCTTCTTGGTCCGGTCAAAAAATCAACCTTGGAAAATCTTCCATTCATTTCAGCAATAACACTCACAACAGAATCAAAGGAGAGATCAAAGAAATCCTCAACTTCAAATCTTCACCACCAAAATTGTGCTATCTTGGCCTCCTCCTTTTCATCAAAGCATCAAAGGAAGTCTTTTTCAAAGATATACAAGAAAAGATTCAAAACAGGTTGCAAGGTTCGAAAACAAAGATTCTGTCTCAAGCTGGTAGAACAACCGTTATAAGAACTGTTACCAGCACTATCCCTTCCTACTTCATGTCTACTATGTGGGTTCCAAAGTCTTTCACTAAAAAAATGGACGCTTCCTTCAGAAGATTTTGGTGGGGAAACGATAACTCAAAAGCTTACACACCCAAATCATGGAAATTCATTTGTCAACCCAAGTCTTTAGGTGGATTAGGCCTTAAAAGTAGCTCTCAAAATTTGCCTAGAAGCTAATAAATAACTTGAGGGTCTCTGGGAAACTTTTTAAACCAAAAAATATTTGAAAAATAATTCTTTCTTTGAAGTGAAATCCAAACCTGCTGACTCCTGGTTTTGGAAAGGTCTCCTGAAACAACTCTTGAAACAAAGAGATTTCATTAAATCAAGCAGTTGCTTTTAGATTAATAATGGCACCACTGTTAGAGCTTAGCTTGACCCGTGGATCCCTTCTCTGCTTAATTATTTACCCCAGCCGAGCCAAAACATGCCTCTAATGGACCCCACTCTAAAAGTCTAGGAATTAATACTGGAAGAGCCAAGAAGATGGAACACCATACTTCTCCAAGCCCTTTTTTCAACTGAAACTATAAATGAAATTCAAAAAATTCATCTTTCACTGTACAACTATGCAGCTACGGAGGACAAAATCAAATGGGTCCGTCATTCATCTAGAAATTTCTCAGTCAAATCTGCTTATGCAGCCTTGTTAAAGACTCTTCACAATGATCATATTCTCCTCCCAAATGAAAACTGGAACAAACTTTGGAAGTTAAAGGTGCAAGATAGACTAAAACTTCTTTGGAAAATTCACCACAATATCTTGCCAACCAGATCTCTTCTAAAAAGAATTCTCTCTCTGGAAGAAGAACAACTTCTTTGTCCTTTGTGCAATGCAGGTGAGGAAAACCTCTCTCATCTCTTTCTGGGTTGCCCTTTCTCTAGGATCATTTGAAGACACTCAAAATGGCCCATAAACACTGCCCAGATAGCTCCCCTGACAATCTCTAGTTGGGTCAAAATCATCCTTAACCCAAAAAAAGAGATAGCCCTCCCTCAAAATGAAGTTCAAGAATTTCAGCTTTTTGCCATCTTAGCCATGGACATCCTCTGGTTCACCAAAAACCAGGTCATTCACAATTCTCTTTCCCCAACCATTGTTCAATACATTTCAAAAGTTTCCAACTCTTTTAAAGAGCACATCCAAGCTTGGACTTCGAAACAGCAACATGAAGAGGCTTTCTCTTTGCATGGATGTCGTCCTGAAGGTTTCCATTTGTTATCCTTTGATGTTGCAATCAGAAATCAAGGTAGTGTCGCAGCAGCAATATGTCAAAATGAAGATGGTACACCTGTCTTTGTCAACACAACTTTCCTACACAGCACCAATCCAAATGTAGGAGAAGCCATAGCAGCCCTCCTAGCCATTCAAGAAGCTCATGATAGAGGACTGGAAAACATTTACATTCAAGGAGATTCCAAGCAGGTGGTGGATGCAACAAATAATACAAAGCAACCTTCTAACTGGCAAAGCAATCCATCATCAGAGACATGAAGCACCTACTAAGCAGATTTGAAGACTGGCAAATGGTGAAAATACATCGATCTAAAAATCGATGTGCACATAATATTGCGTAATGGGTTGCATCCAATCACCTTTATGGAAGCATACCCCTTATAGCTATCCCTCAATGTCTTTAAGCTTTCATAGTGGAAAAGACCCTCCTTTCTTATATGTATAATTACTCTAGAATGCTACTGTGTTGCAGAACTTTATTTTATTAATGAATGAATCTTGCTTAGAAAAAAAAAATAGAGTAGGAGAGAGATATTAGATATATCATGCAATACCCATCAAGTGAGTCTTCTAGTTAGCATTTATTGCTTGTATATATATAATAGTATCAATTACTATTTTAGGCTTCACTGATAACGCGTTTAGTTCACACGAACAGTAACGTATCCCATGGACCACTTGACATCTTGTGTGGGCAGCTTTAAGTAAAGGCAGGCAGTCTTGCATAATTATACGTGCAAAACTTTCTTTTAAAAGAAATTTCAACCAAATGTATAAAGATGCTCTGTATTTCCTCACTACTGAATGCTTCATGTTACATGCATGTATGTTGAATTGAATTTCCTTTTGGATATGATTACTGTTTCAGTTTCGAGGGATACAAGGCAATGGTTTCCCTAAGATTACCGTTCTTCTTCCTTGCCCTTTTAATATTCATTGCCCATGTTTTCGCACAGCAAGACAACTTCATCCACCACGAATGTTTAGACAAGGGCAGCTACTCCTCTAACAGTACCTATGAGGCAAATCTCAACTATCTCCTCTCCGCCCTCAACCTCAACTCTGAAATTGACTATGGCTTCTACAATTCCTCTCATGGCCAAAACTCCGATAGAGTATATGCGATTGGACTTTACAGAGGGGATGTTAACACGGATACCTGCCGAAGTTGCCTACATAACGCTACCTCTCTTCTCCCAAAGCGTTGCCCCAATCAAAAGGAGGCAATTGGATGGCATGACGCTGTATGTTACGTTACTCGAATCGCTCCATTTTTGGCATCATGGAAACAGCTCCTTTTTCAATTATTTTCAACCCAAATAACGCATCGGCCACTTATGTGGATCAATACAATGATGATCTTCGGACCTTGTTTAAAAGCCTAAGAAGTCAAGCTGCAGCAGGCGGTTCTCTTTATAAGTTTGCAGCAAACAAGACAACCGTAGCAGAATCAAAGCCATTGTATGCGTTAGTGCAGTGCACCCCTGATTTTTCAGAGCAACTATGCAGCGATTGCTTACTCAGGACTTTAGTTCAAGACTTTCCACAATGTTGTGATGGGAAGGAAGGTGGAAGAGTGTTCAAACCCAACTGCAATATCAGGTTTGAGGTCTTCAACTTCCTTTCCTCTACTCCCGATGCTTCCACGCTGTCATCTCCACTTGCACCGCCCGCATCTCCTCTTCCATCATCAAACAATACCACCACCATCACCACAACAGGTACCCAGGCCATTTTGATTATAACGTATGTTTTTTCCTAATCGAAAGGGTAAAGGGGCAGATTTAAGTCCACTCTCTACACTTGAATTTGACGATAATAACACTTGTACTAGTTATGAATAGAGCAAACCCGGCCCGGGATGTATGAATCTCATCCCTCTATCTTAAGATGGTCGAATCATAGCCTCCAATTAAATTCATTTATGAGCAATACTTCTACGGTTACTTTTACTTACGATATCAATAGGTGTAAAACTTATGAGAATATAATATTCATGTATTTTCAATCGTATTTGATTCCTTTGTACAGTGTGCTGTTTATAGGAAATGTAATGCCAGGACAGTTTAGGCATTGTTACAAATGAGTGGTGCTCTGTTGTATTTGTAGAGCTGTGCGAGTTGGTTATAGCTGAAGGAATGTCCTCAATACATAACAAAAAATACCCAGAGAATCAATTCAGAGCAGAGAATCAAATCAGATGATTTGCTAAGGAATAATTCTAGAAGATTCTGTTGAGGTGGCTGGTTGAGATGGCAGTGCATTGCTTTGAGGTGGCTGTGTGTCTTCGTGTATAGTAGAGTTGGAATTCAACGTGGCTTGAGGTCTATTACCCTCCTGCGAGTCCAACAGGGGAACCATGGTGAGACTTGACCGAAGAGTGAGAAACCGGGATGAGAGTAGCGGCTTTGTGAACAAATTTGCCAATTGATCCCGAGATGAAATAAAAGCCACTTTCAACGTTTTGGAAGCAACACTATCACACACAAAATAGAAGTCAATTTCTATGTGCCTGGTGCGAGAGTGGAGAACCGGATTAGAAAAGAGGTACGTTGCACCCAAGTTGTTGCACCATAATGTGGGAGGTTGTTTGAGAAAAACCCCAAGTTCTTTCAGAAGTGACAGGAGCCAGAGGAGTTCGATAGTGGTGTTTGCTAAAGACTTGTATTCTGCTTCAGTAGTCGATCAGGCAACAGTTCGTTGTTTATTGGAACCCCATGAAATAATACTGTTGCCGAAGAACACACAGAAGCCGCCAGTAGAACACCTATCATCTGGGCATCCAGCCCAGTCAGCGTCTGAAAACGCATGTAAGGAGTAGTTAGATAATGGTCTGATATGGAGGCCAAAATGGGCAGTGTGTTTGAGATAGAGCAGGATTCTCTTTACGGCTTGCCAGTGTGGAAGCTTTAGGGCATGCATGAATTGAGAGACCTTGTTTACTGCAAAGGCAACATCTGGTCTTGTAAGAGAAAGGTACTGGAGACTGCCAACGGTGCTGCGATAAAGGGTAGGTTCCAAAAAGGTAGGGCCATCATCACAAACATACTTGGTCTGAGATAAATGAAGACCACTGGAGAGAGGAGTGATTTCGAGACCAAGGAAAAATCTGGGAGAGCCGAGGTCTTTGTTAGGGAAGGAGTGATTGAGATATGCTAAAATAGAGTTGATGGCTTGTGAACTTGAACCCGTTAGGATGATGTCATCAACATATACAAGAAAAAGTAAGGTGAAAGAAGAATTATTGTAGATGAATAAGGAAGGATCAGTAAGAGAATGAGTGAAACCGAGTTCAAGGAGTCGGGAACTTAGCTTATGGAACAAGGCCTGTGGCACTTGTTTGAGGCCATAGATGGCCTTGTTCAAGCGACACACATGAGATGAATAATATGGGTTGATGAAACCGATGGGTTGAGCCATATAAACTTGCTCTTGAAGGTCCTCATGAAGAAAAGCGTTGGTGATATCTAGTTGGCGAAGTCCCCAACCTTATGTTACAACAATGGAAAGGTTCTGATGGTAGTAGGCTTGACCACTGGGCTGAAGGTTTCAGAGTAATCCACCCCTTCTTGCTGGTGAAAACCCTTGGCCACCAAACAGGCTTTACGGTGCTCAACAGAACCATCAGAACAATGCTTAGTTTGAAAAACCCACATGCATCCAACCAAATTGTTAATTCTAGAGGAGGGAACTAGAGTCCAAGTTTTGGTCTGTAAGAGAGCATGAAATTCATTGGACATGGTAGTACACCATTCCTGATGCTTTGAAGCTTCAGTGTAAGAGGTAGGTGTCTCGGGAATAGAGGAGTTGGTGGATGTGGTGGTGAGAAAGCTACGAGGTGGGGGCCAAAGAATTGTGTCGTCCTGGAATTTGTGTGGTTGAAGGGAGTTGGTTTTGGATCTGGTGATTATAGGTTGGGAAGTGGAAGGAGGATCAGGAAGTGCGTTTGACAGAGACGGGGAGCAAGAAGACGATGTGCTGAGACTAGAAATAGAAGCCCTGAGAGGAATATTGGGCCAAGAGGGAGTGGATGCATTTTGAGGGCTGGGCTGAGAAGGGGTGGATGCATTTTGAGAGCTGGGCGATGTATTATTTGAAGAAACGGAAAGTGTTGGAGAGGAAATGGGAGGTGAATGAGGTATTGGGTCCAGAATAAGTGGAAGAAAAACTGAGCTGGGCTTTGAAGATGGCAAGGTAATGTTTGACTGAGTAGCATAGGGAAATAATTTTTCATCAAAGATTACATCCCGAGAGTAATATACTTGCCCAGTAGGAACATGCAGGCAATGGTAACCCTTGCGAGATTCACTATAGCCAAGAAAAAGAAATTGAGTTGAATGGAGGTCAAGTTTGTGACGGTTATAGGGCCTAAGATGAGGCCAACATGCAGTGCCAAAAACCTTAAGGAAGGTGTAGCCTGGTGACTTGGAGAAAACTTTTTCATATGGAGAGAATTTTGGAGAACAGGGGTGGGTAAATGATTTATCGAGGCAAAGAGGCATGAGCCATAAGCGCCAAACCGGTTTCAACAATGTGCCGATGTTTCCTTTCCACAGCACCATTTTGTTGGTAGGTGGGTGGACAGGAGATACGATGTGTAATGCCTTGTGTTTATTGAAGGGTGTGAAGGGAAAGAAATTCCCCACCCCAATCACTTTGAAAGGAAACAATTTTTGAATTAAAAAGTAACTCAACATGTTTCTGAAATCGGAGAAAGACTAAATAAACATCAAATTTTTTTATTAAAGGAAACCACCAAATATATCTAGAAAAGTCATCTAAAAAAGTAACATAGTATTTAAAACCATCTCATGAAGCAATAGGGGCAGGGCCCATACATCAGAATAAACAAGCTGTAAAGGTTTGGAGGAATGTTGATGAGAGTCACGAAATGAAAGCTGAGAACTCTTGGCTTGGCAGCAAGCAGGACAAATGGAAGGATCATCATGAGTTGAAACTGGAAGAGAGTATTTGGAGATGACACGCCGAACTAGCTGAAGGGAAGGATGCCCAAGACGTGAGTGCCACTGTGAGGAAGTGGTACGCTCGCCGACTAGAGCTTGAGGTGAGGATGAAGCTGGAAATGAGTAGAGGCCGTTATGCACGGGACCATGGAGAAGTAGAGTCTTCGTTTTGGAATCCTTAACAAGAAAAAAGGAACTGTCAAATTCAAAGAATACAGAGTTGTCATGGCAAAATTGTCTAACTGAAATCAAATTTTTAGTTATTTGCGGAACATGCAAAAGATTTTTGAGAAGAAAACAATGTGAAGAGCTAGAAAAGTTAGAGTCACCAGTGTTGGATATCGAGAGAGGGGAGCCATCACCAACTTTGATACTATCGGGACCATTGTAAAGAGATGAGTGGATGTTGAGGTTAATGAAATCAGAGGTAAGATGATGGGTGGCAGCGGTGCGGGGTACCAGGAGTGGTCAAGAGAGGATCCAGAGGTGGTGTAGTTGGCGGTGAGGGATTTGGGTGGATTACTTTGGTAAGCTTGGTTGAAGCAATTATAACAATATAAGGCAACATGCCTAACTTTGCCACAAACTTGACAGGTGGGCTTGGAATGAGGAAGTGGACTTGGCAATAAGCCAGAAGAGGGGGGTCGAGGTGGGTTGAAAAAAGGAGTGTTTGGATGACCCCTTCCACGGCCACGGTTGATTACCGCGGTAGAAACCACGACCACGAAAAGAAGTGGTTAGATTGGCAGAGAAATCTGTGGACGAGGGGAGATGAGAGGCATGGGCAATACAATTTTCATGAGTGAGGAGAAGGCTGTATAACTCTACAGAGGATAGTGGTTCAACTCGAGAGGTGACAGAGGTAACGAAAGCATCGTATTCATTGTTGAGACCTGCAAGCAAATAAGAAATAAACTCGGCAGAGGACAAGGGTGCCAGCGGCACCCATTGTGTCCGAGAGATGCTTAACTTTTTGAAAATAGTCAGAGATGGAGGAGGAGCCCTTGGAGACAGTGGCTAGTTGATAGCGAAGTTGAATGAAGCGGGCATGGGACTGAGAAGTAAAGAGAGTGTGTATAGCAGACCATACTTCACGAGCAGTGGCTTTTCCAACCACCTCAGCAATGAGATTATCAGATAAAGAAGATATTAGGGCACTTAGAATGAGTTGGTCAGTTTGAATCTAGGTGAGAAAATCAGGGTTGATTGTAGAGGAATTTGGGCGAAAACGAGGAGGAGGAATTTCTGAGCCATCGACAAAATGAAAAAGCTGCTGGCCCTTGAGATAGGGAACCAGCTGAGCTCGCCAAATGAGAAAGTTTCCATTGGTGAGCTTGACTGTAACCAAATGAGAAAGATGAGGGAGAAGGGGGGAGATTTTTGGTCAATCGAAATTTGCAGTGAGTCTTCTTCAGCCATTAGAAAAACGTTGGTCTTAGAGTGGCGATGCCATGTAAAACTTATGAGAATATAATATTCATGTATTTTCAATCGTATTTGATTCCTTTGTACAGTGTGCTATTTATAGGAAATGTAATGCCAGGACAGTTTAGGCATTGTTACAAATGAGTGGTGCTTTGTTGTATTTGCAGAGCTGTGTGAGTTGGTTATAGCCGAAGGAATGTCCTCAATACATAACAGAAAATACACAGAGAATCAATTCAGAGCAGAGAATCAAATCGGATGATTTGCTAAGGACTAATTCCAGAAGATTCTGTTGAGGCGGCTGGTTGAGATGGCAGTGCATTGCTTTGAGGTGGCTGTGTGTCTTCGTATATAGCAGAGCTGGAATTCAACGTGGCTTGAGGTCTGTTAAGAGGGCATGCTAATTCCAAACTTAACCCTCAAGAGACTGCTCACAGATACATGGTTTTTGCAGGAAGGAAGAAGAACACATCTCGGACGATCATCATTATAGTTGTATCAACTGTTGTTCTTATGCTGGTAATCATCTCTATTTGCATCTATACAAGATCGAGGAGGCCAAGGAAGAAAGTTGAAAGTAATTGTAAGAACTCTGTATTGCTATTTATGATTCAAAAGTTAGGCAATCTTTGTAATTCAGAAAGAAAACAACTTTTCCAGCATCTATTAACAAATAAAGGACATAATTTAGGAAATAATTCTATATGTGACGATATTTGCTTTTATATTACCATATGGAAGTATTTGGAAATCAGTTTGTTTTAATCACTTGTGTTGGAGAGCCCATTACTGGAGAATGCACGAATTATAATTTATGTTAAGCATCTTCAATGATGAACTTTAGCCATTCATGAAGCGCTGTCCTGTTTCTCTTGCGAAGTTGTGGATCAAATTAGAAGCATGGAATCCTTGCAGTTCGACTTCAGAACCATCAGAGTTGCAACGGATAACTTTTCTGAAGCAAATAAGCCTGGAGAAGGTGGTTTTGGTGCTGTTTACAAGGTAAATAGATATGTTCTTTTGGAGAAGGGTACTAACGATCAAACTCGTTTGTTTTCGAAAATGAGATGAGTTGAAATTAAAGTTAAAAAGTTGAATAAAGTATTATTAGAATATATTTTTTAATATTATTTTTGTTTTGAAATTTGAAAAAAATGAATTGTTTATTTTATTTTGTATTGGGATTTGGGAAAGTTGTAATGATTAGATGAGATGAAATGAGATATTTTCTAAAAACAAACAAGATTATGCTAATTTTCAAGGTTTAACCCTTTTATGTTAACATGGTATACTCTCTAACGGACAAGTTATAACTTTGAAAAGCTGTCAAGAGGGTCAAGACAAGGAGATTTAGAATTGAAGAATGAGGTCTTGTTGGTGGCCAAACTTCAACACCGTAATTTAGTTCGCCTCTTAGGCCTTGTTTGGGTATCGAGAGTACCTCAGGTACTCTCAAACACTTTCACTATTATTCTTTACTTTATTATTACTTTTCATCTACTTTTTCTACTATTCATTACTTTTCACCTACTTTTTAGTACTATTTAATATTCTATTATTATTTTTTCATTACTATTTACAAACATTCTCAAATACTTTCACTATCCAAACCAAGCCTAGGCTTTTGCTTGGAAATGGAAGGTAATGAAAGGCTTTAAGTATATGAGTTTGTGCAAAATGCAAGCCTTGATCAATTTCTTTTCGGTATGTTTGCGCTTCTGATTTCATGTCACTGTATCTTTAATATCTCTTTACTCTCTTGTTAGATTACTTTGTCGCATATTTTCCTCAAATCATTGGCCACATACTTGCTTTGATATGTAGATCCAATCAGACATGCACATCTTGATTGGAAAACACGTTACAAAATCATCGGAGGCATTGCTCGAGGGATGCTTTATCTTCATGAAGATTCTCAACTCCGTATTATTCATCGTGATCTTAAAGCCAGTAACATCCTTCTAGATGGAAAAATGGATCCAAAAATCTAAAATTTTGGCACAGCAATAATGTTTTTATTTGATGATCAAACACGAGAGAATGCAAGCAGAGATGTGGGGACCCCGTAAGTACTTTTGAAAGGGAAGAACTGATATGTACTTGCTTTGGTAGAAACTGCATCAATAACCTACTAATAATATTGTCATCAATGTGCAATGGATACATGGCTCCAGAATATAATATACATAGGCAATTTTCCGTGAAGTCTGATGTCTATAGTTTTGGAGTACTAGTGCTAGAAATAGTGAGTGGATAAGGGATCAATTCCTTTCGAAGTGGAGAGAATCTGGAGCATCTTCCAAGTTATGTAAGTAAAATCAGACTTGGGTACATTTCCCTTTTCCTCTTAAGTGCACATGCTAGAGGTATTTTCTCTCTGGTATTCATTCAAATTGTCTTGTAGGCATGGAGAAGCTGGAGCGAGGGAACTGCTTTAAATATTGTAGATTCCAGTATGAGGTCTGGCTCAACAATTGCAATAATGAGATGTATCCACGTAGCATTCCTATGTGTTCAAGAAAACGCAGCAGACAGACCAACGATGGCTACGGTTGTTGTGATGCTGAATAATAGCTCTAACACTCTACCAGCTCCCTCACGACCTGCATTTTTTATGTATAGCAATATCGAATCAGACATGTCTCCTAATCAGTCCTTCCGAGCTTCAAGAAACGAGGTTTCAGTTACTGATCTATATCCTTGCTAGTGTTTGATGGAAGTAATTACACATCTTTATTTAGACATTTTATAAAGACAATTGACTTGTAATTCTCTTGGGTGAAAGTCACATGATGAATGGTTGAAGAAAACTGAAGAAAAGTGGCATCCACTCGTCATTCACTTGTCAGTGACTTGAGCAAACGCCAGGCAAAAAGTTCACTTGACACTTGCTTGACTAGTCTCTTGAGCAAAACTCATACAGAGAATTCACTTGGCTTGCTTGAGCAAAACTCAGATAGAGCATTCACTCGAATTTTGCTTGACTTTTCGCTTGAGCCAAAATCAAATAGAGAGTTTGCTCGACTAGTCGGGCGAGGGATGCTAGATCAAAATGTTCGCTCGACACCTTGCGTGACATTTGGTCGAGGTTAAAGCCTTGTACTCAATTGTTACTACAAATAGAAGTAGCTGCACTTCTACATTTAAGCAGTGGAGAGCGCCCAGCGCCCAGAGCTGAGATTTTTTGAGAGAGAGATTTATGAGCAAAGAAGGAAGATTTTTATCTGGACCGGCAAGATCAAGAAGAAAAAAATGTTGGTGTAAAATTTATACTCCACATGAAAGGAAGACAAATTCAACGCCACAGTTATTTCCACGTGATTGTTGCCTATAAACACAAAAAATAAAATAAAAGCATAGTCCTTGTTGAGTTTCATTTCACAAAAAACAGAGAAACAAAACAAACAGAGAAAACGAACCTAACCCAAGTTTTACATACGAAGTTGAACTCAAATAACCACAAACCACACGAATCATGTACCACCATAATATGTGCATGAAGCACTAGCGAGGATAGAGCTCAGTAATTGAAGCCTCGTTTTGTGATGCTTGGACAGAGTTACCTTTGGATCTCTCATCTGATTGATCTGTAATTCCTAAGCTATGCTGCCATCCAGATGACATCGCAGATTCCATGTTAGTGTGCATAAAAAATGCAGGTTGTGAAGGCAATGGAAGAGTGGTGGAGTAGCTATTGAGCATGACGACGACTGATGCCATGGTTGGTCTGTCAGCTACATTTTCTTGAACACATAGTAATCCGATGTGGATGCATCTCATTACTTCACTTGTTGAGCCAGGCTTTATTGTCGGATCTACAATATTTAAAGCTGTGTTCTCCCTCCAATTTTTCCATGCCTATAAGATATAATACAAACAGACAAACAATATCAGAGAGAAGAATCTTCTATTTATGTATTAATTTGTTTTTGTGCAAAGACAAATGCTATAGCAATTCCAGAACATTAAGGAAAATGCACGAAGGAATGATTCTTACATAGCTTAGGAGATCATCCACATTCTCCCCACTTTGGAAGCAATTGTTCTTTTGTCCACTCAATATCTCCAATACTAACACACCAAAACTATAGACATCGGACTTCATTGAAAATTGTCCACGCATTGCATACTCTGGAGCCATATATCCACTGCACATTGACATCATTAAGGAATTATAAGTTTTGTTTGAATAACAATAGATATCTCCATAATTATCGTCTAACCTCTTAGCTTTATCTCGATTTTGGAAACGGAATAAGCCTTAGTTAGCATGTTAACCTTATTTCTATGATGCAAAAATAAATACTTACTAGGTCCCCACAATTCTGCTTGTGTTCCCTTGCGTTTGATCTAATACAAACAATCTTGCCATGCCAAAGTCTGAAATTTTTGGATTCATATCTGCATCTAGAAGGATATTGCTGGCTTTAAGATCACGATGAATAATACGAAGTCGAGAATCTTCATGAAGATATAGAATCCCTCGAGCAACGCCTCCTATGATTTTATACCGTCTTTCCCAATCCAAATGTCCACGTTTGGTTGGATCTACATATCCAAGAAAATTAGAAATTAGTAAATGCTTCATGCAATTAAGTAAAACATGTGAGAACAAATTTCAACATACCGAAAAGGAAGTGATCAAGGCTTGTATTTTCCACGAACTCATATACTAAAAGCCTTTCCTTTCTTTCCAAGCAGAAGCCTAGGAGCCTAACCAAATTACGGTGTTGAAGTTTGGCAACCAACAAGACCTCATTCTTAAATTCTGAATCTCCTTGCCCAGAATTTCTTGATAGTCTTTTCACAGCTATAACCTGTCCATCGGAGAGTTTACCCTGATAATATACAAGAGTGAAATGAACAGAACCGTTAGAAAAATAGATAATTAACTCGATTTAACTAATTATCAATACCCCTATGTAGAAGATTATATGTAATTACCTTGTAAACAGCACCAAAACCACCTTCTCCGAGCTTATTTGCTTCAGAAAAGTTATCTGTCGCAAGGCTAATAGTGCCAAAATCAAACTGCAATGATTCGACGCTTCTAATTTCATCCACATGATGACCTTCAGTACATGAGGTACATGCCAACATTTAACAAATCAACTGAGTTCAATCTTTAAGATAAGGAGCAACAAAATTTGAAATGAGAAAAGATATTTGCAATCAGAATTGTGTAACTGTAGCGTAATTGTTTTAAAAAAAATGAATAAAATATAAGACTCACATGAAAAAAATTAATTTTTTAATAGTGGACCCCATTATTTTTCAAAACAATTATGCGATGTTTATCCATTTCACGATTGTATATAGGATTACTTATTTAAAATATATGCCTACATAGATGAACAGTACCAATTCGAATCCTTTAAATAAACTATTTTCCATTATAAAATAAACCTGAAAAAAATTATTAATTACAGATAGAGAAATGATATGTGCTTATTGACCTTTTTTTCTCATTTTTGGCAATGAATTTAAAACATTTATTATATCTTTAAAATATTATAGAATTATTTTCCTATATTAATTAATAAATGCCCGAAAAACATATGCCCATGATATCATACGAATCTAATTGGCTAATTCTTCCTACCTGCTTTACACCAACTGCAAATGGAAGCACGTGATGCATATATGGACTATAGTATCCATTGACGAATCACAGACAAAGCCTAAGTTTTGAAGAATAAAATAACAAAACTGAATCATGCTACTTACTTTCGACTTTCTCCCTTGGCCTCCTCACTCTTAAATAAACCCAGACGGAGATGATTAGTACCACAAAAGCAACAGTTGGCACAACTATAATGATGACAGTCCGAGATGTATTGCTCTTGCTTCCTGCAAATCATAAACCTCATGTTCGTCCTCAAATCGACTAAACTTTTTTAAAACTTGCAACATAGACAAAGGCCCCATGTTAATCGTAATCAGATCACTTTCACACTTTATACCTATAATTTTAAAAGAATGTTATGTATCAGTCATTATTTATTTTCATATCCCACATTTATAATTTTTTTTTTTTCATAGGATGTCGGATATTTTTCATAGGATGTAAGAGTATTTTTCATAGAAGGTGGATGTGGAGTAGTGAATGGTAATTAGTGGAAAAAAAATTAATGAATATATTTTAATAAAATAATATTATTTTTATAAATTATTCCCTCAAATTTTCTTTTCTACCGGACATAGAAAAAACCTCAAAAGGAAAACCGACTTTTTGAGTTCGCCAACATATCAGATTCAGCGATTCACATCAATCAATTTCGATGGAACGTCAAAAGATTTATTAAAAAAAATATGATTAAAAAATGATTAATAACGGTAAAGAATCGAAGATCAGAAAGAAAGTGTAGACTCGCGATGTCATAGCACGCGCCCTCACCACGGTTGACTTCTTTTTTGCCTTCGCAACTTTTGTGTTTTGCTTTTTCTTTTCGTTTGTCTACTTTTTAGATTTTTTGTATTGAACAAAATTGCAATCGGCAGACGGACTGAGATTTTTGTCAGAAGAATCGAGGAAACAAAGACGAAAGAAACTGATTGCTAAAATGGAAAACCAATAAACAATACGATATATATTTCTTTTAATTGTCATGTTGTGGTAATGATGGAGTGAGTACCTGCACTCGGAGTACTGTTGGTATTATTTGAAGATGGAGGAGGAGAAGAAACTGGTGGTGCTAGTGGGGACGAGATCGACGGCGGCAACGCCTCGGCTGTAGAGTTGTAGAATTTTTCGATCTCAAACCTGAAATTACAGCTGGGTCTAATCACTCTACCACCTTGCTTCCCACTACAACATTGTGGGATTTCTTCGAAAGCCCCAGTTAAGCAGGTGTCGCATTCTTCCCGAGATAAATCAGGCGTGCACTGCACAAGTGCATATAGCGTCATGAATTGGGGTGCGGCTGTGTTATTTGCTGCGTACTTACGAAGAGAACCACCTGCTGCAGCTTCATCTCTTAAGCCTTCCAACAAGGTCCTTAGAACACCATTGAACTGATCCAAATAATTGGCCGATATGTTATTCACGTTCCACATATAGAAACCAGGATCAGTTTCCATGAGGCCAAAAATAGAGCGATTTGTGTAGCGAAACATGCAGTAGTCGTACCATAAAATTGCCTCCTTCTGAACGGGACAGAGCTGTTTAAGAACAGACGCAGCATTGTTGAGGCAACTACGGCAGTCCTCTGAGTTAGAATCCCCTCTACAAAGTCCGATTGCGTGTGCTTCGTCAGAGTTGTTGCCATAAGAGGAATTAAAGAACCCGTAGTTAACTCTGGCGCCGGAGGAGAGGGAGGAGAGGAGTTGATTCAGATTCTTGTCATAGGTACTGTTGGAGGTGTAGTTGCCCTTGTCGTTTAAACAGAAATGATCTAGCGGGTTTGTCTGCGCGACGACTTGTGCAGTGAGTATGACAATGGCGGAGAGGAAGAACAGCCCCCTTGAGGTAATTGCCATTGCCTCGTGTTCCACAAAATGGCAAGGTCAGTTTATGCTTTGAAGGCAATTATGGTGAACAGGGAAGTGGTGGGCTGAATTTATTAGACGTTTAATAATTCAACGGACTCTGTTTTTTACTTCAGAAATTGTTATAAAGCCTATTGCCTGTAGAAAGAAAATAGGAAGCATTATCATCTCTTACATCACATTTAAATATATAATTTATTATTTTTATTATTTTATTTAAATAAAATAATAAAAATAATAAATCACATATTAATATATGATACAGAGATAATAAATAACATTTCTATAAATTAAAGACAAGAAAATGAAAGTTGTGGCACGAACAAAAGATTTTTTTTTAATACCTATATATTAAATGAAAAATATTTATCATTAGTTACTATTTATCACCGTACACTTTATATCCTATGAAAAACGTTCCTATACTCTATAAAAAATACCGCCACACTTTATAAAAAAAGTTATAAATATGATATGTAAATAGTGGCTAATCCATTCTAAATCTCGTATTAAAATGGAGAAGAAGACTATTGACGTTTTCCCATGCCTTGAATGAAAATAAATTTTTTATTATTTTAAACAAATAAACAGGTTGATTGAGGCAGAAGCTACGATTCAGGAAGCTACAATGCATTTCACAAAGGATCATGCTACAGCCCCCGCTGGGGGCTCCCGCTGGGAGCTCCCGCTGGGGCTGTTGTAGTGTTTTTTATGTATGTTTTTTTTAAGTTATTTTTTATATAGATTTTTTAATATTTTAAAAAAATAAAATAAATTTAGAATATTATTAAAAAATCTTTTCTTAATCAGTAAGTAAAAAAAAAATATTAAAAAATACTTCCTTAATCACGAAGTAAAATAAAAAATTATTTTTTTATTTTTTTATTTTACTTCCTAATTAAGAAAGTATTTTTTAATAATATTATATTTTTCTAAAATATTTAAAATTATTAAAAAATTTATATTAAAAAAAAACTAAAAAAAACACACAAAAAAAATACACAAAAACACACACACTATGCCAAGCGGTAGCTCCCAGCGGGAGCTGGGAGCGGGACGCCCAGCATTTCCCTTTCACAAATTTACTTGGGACCAAACGCGTTGTCTTTTATGAAAGGGACGTAGACTTTCGGACATCATCAACAGTTTGAATAGTATGTGTCCTGTTACCAAGTCAACCTAATTAGATGTGTTGAAACTCTCATCACAGACAAATGGAAACGGCCTGTAATATAGTTAAGCCGCCTTATTTTGTCATGTTATCTTGACTTATTGGGGGCTATTCTTTTTAAACATTATCCTGAATTGAGAAGGACAAATATTAAAGAGTTGATTAGTCAATTAGATGGCTGGACAAAATCATAGGCTCGGATACGGATATTTGAGCGACAAATGACAATTGCATTTATATATATACATATATATATATAATTCATGTCGCTGTTGTTATCGTTAGTCACATCACTATCGTGGCGGACTATTTACATTATTTTGATCAAATACGTATGTATATACAAGAAAGTTTAGCAGTTGTGTAATTTGGATCTTTTAAATTTGGATTAAAAATGACAAATGATAGCTCGGGCAATCAGCCAAGGTTATAATAATTCGAATCGATCCATCCAACAACGGTGAAAAGTCAACCAAGCAACCTCCCTGTGTACGTGTCTCCCTTTTTATATCCATCAAAACTCCCCCGCAAAGTTCTCCACAAATTCAGAGAGGGTTTTTCATTTTCCAAAGAGGTAAGTTAAAAAATTTAGGAGTACAGAAGTCATTGCGGCAAGTTCGGTGTTTGTGAGGATTCGTTGATTGTTCAAATTATAGGGGTTGCAGTGATTTGGAATCACTTTCAAACCCAATTATACTAATAAAAGAATCGCAAAAGGAATTAAACACACTTGTACAGCAAGGGAAACAATTAGTTTACATAAGTACAAACAGTACTTGTAACGAAGGAAATGAACCAATGTAGTTTGCAGATTTACCATTTAAATAAAATAAAATAAAAAAGAGAAAGGAAAAAGAAAAATGATGAAGAAATTTATGGGTCTAGCTCATTTCATAAAACCGATTTAACAAGATAGGATTGCTCATTCCTTATAAACATGCCCAAAAATTTATTTACAAATAATGTGAGATTATTCCTCAACATCCTCCTTCACGTGCCAGTATTTTTTTCTAGTCATTTTCA
>QEOT01002967.1:200199-212065 GCA_003123785.1 Pterocarya stenoptera
CACAAAAATTGATTGGCAGCAAACAGTTGGAAAAAATGGAAAGCTGGGGCAAAATTTGCTTTGGTTTGTCTCTCTCAAACTTGCTATTTGAATTTCATTTTTCTACTAACAAATTTGATTTTTGGAGATTTTTCAACCGAAACTCCTCGAGGTTCTATGAGAATCCGAGTGGCTACATGCTCGAAAAATATATTTCACAGTAGATCGCCTGCGTGACATGGAACATTGGCTACAAAAGCCCCTCCTAGGTGCCACCCAGGCTTCTTAATCTGTTTGCATTAGAATAGACCACTCGGTATCAATTACGAGCATCCCGGGCCTTCATCAATGCTAAAGCATGCTCGCCTGCAGGCATTGCCCGTGTATCACCAGCCTTCATCACACTTTAGCAGAATGACTTAGGTTTACAAATCTCAAACTTGTAATTTGTATTACACTAACCTATTTAGTTTTTGGTGAAGACCTCTCAGGGCGGTCAAACTCAGCCTCTCGCCACAATAGTGCGATCGAGCATCCCCCCATGCACCAATAACGAGTCCAAAAACTCACAGTGCCTAGGAAAACAAGCGCATAGGTTAAGGGACCGCGAGACCCTTAAACACCAATGACGAGTCTAAAGACTTGTGGTGTCCACAAAAAAGGATGCATAGGTCAACAAACCACACGACCCTTAAACGCCAATGACAAGTCTAAAGACTCGTGGTGCCCAGAAAAAAGGTTTCGGAGGTCAATAAACCACGCAACCCTTAAACACTAAAGATGAGTCCAAAGACTTGCGGTGCCCAGGAAAAATGGCTTGGAAGTCAACAGACCACGCGACCCTTAAACACCATTTAAGAGTCCAAAGGCTCGCGGTGCCGACAAAAAAGGGAAAGGTCAGGAACCGCCCGAACCCACTCACATCTAGCCAAGGGTCAACAGGCGGGACAAGTCATCAGACTACCCGACCTCCCTCATAACAAGCCAACAGGCGAAAAAGGTCAAGGACTGCCTAACCTCCCAGGCGCTCAACAAGCGGGAAGCTCTCTGGACTGTTTGACCTCTTTCACCTAGACAGCAACACAAGTACAACATCTTCTTCAGCAAATGCCGAGTGCTTACACTCATGCCACAATTACCGCCAGCGGGCTACTTTTGGGAACGAGCCTTTGAGCTCCATAACTGCCTTGCGCTGGTTTTCTTTGAGAACGAGTCGACTGGCTCAACAACTGCCTAAGATGGACTCAGGGAGTTAATGAAATTCCTGACCACTTGAGCGCGGGTTACTACAAACAAACTACAACATCAACCCAAAATGGGAACACCAAACAACGATTTACACTAGGGGCAGAAAATCCACTACTACCTACAATAGCAAAAACGATCACAAAAATACACACACAAAACCAATCTTTGAAATATTCACTCTTCGTCGACAATAAAAAATCTCTTAGGCAAACATCTACACAAATAAACAAACTAAAGCCGAGCCCTGCACTCGCACCTAATGTGGTTGAGTACATCTCCCGCATATCTCTCCAAGTTGAGCTCCTAACCACTTAGCACGAAACAAACAGAAAACCTGGGACCAAACAGGAAACCATTGACCAATTTTTAAAATTTATTCTGCAGATTATTGACTTGAAGATTTTCAAGGTTTTCTTGTCCAGCAAATCACCCTTAAGAATCGCGGGCATATATGAGGGTCAAATCAGCAACCTATAATTTAGTTAAGAGATAAGGCCGAAAATCAAGCTAAGAGATAACACCGAAAACCAAGCTAAGAGATAAAACCAAGAAGAGAGAGGACAAGTTGACTTAGACTCCTAAGAGGAAGACACAAAGACTTCTAAAAGGAAAAAGACTCGAACTTCTAAAAGAAAAATGACTCACAAGGCAAGTTGGACTCAATTACTCCAAGAAAATAGACCTTTATATAAGAAAGAGATCCTCTACAAATTTGACGAACTCTCCATAGACTCTCCACAAAAGCTCCATACGTACAAACTCCACCGCACATAGCAATTCCAAAAGATTTTTCCTAAATTCTTCCATTGTATTGTGAGATATGTGAAGCCATGAAAGATTGGAAAATCACCTATCATAGTGGATTTCGCTCACAAACAACCCATGGACATAGGCATTATGCTGAACTATATAAATCTTTGTATCTCTCTTTATTTGTTTGTATTCACTTATTATAATTTATTTTACGGATGAATGCGAGGGGTATCGTATCAACACCCAAACTATCATCGTAGGCTGGAGATGATTTTTTTTCTTCTATTTCGGTCTTTTATGTGAATTTTAGGCATTAATAGGAAAAACTTCAGCCCCCTTTCCTTTAGCTCTAACTCTCCTCTTCCATGCACCCTTTGCTTGAGCTCTTTTAGATGAGTCATTGTTGTTTGTTGCAACTTCTATTCTCCCTTCCACTTGACCCCATCATTGGATGTTCTGCTACTAGATAAATTGGGCTTCTCCTATTCGATATTGAGCTTTATTCAGCTTGAGCCCATGTTAACTCACATGCTTCTTCCTTCTCTCTCATTTATCCCTTGTCAAATTCATGCTCCCAAAATATATGGGTGCATTAGTTTCATGTGTCATGTGTAATAACCTTCTCAAGCTATGCAAGATCACTCATTCTAGTGTAATATACATAAGGCATTGAATACAAAGCATTTTGGCTTCACATTTTCTTTAAAAAACAAAACTTACACTACGGTAGCAATTGCTATGGGGTTTTTGTTAGAATCCTGCCCATCTTTTACAATTATATATAAATAGCTTATAAAATATCAATCAAAACCTGGTGTCAAACCAAGTTCTTCTATTAAAATTTTGAAACATTATTATTCTGAATTTTGCTACAAATTAGTACGTTAGTACACCACTTAATAATGAGACCCATTACAATTTTAAAAAATAAAATAAAAACCAAACAATTTGTTAACATTACTAATTGGAAAGCTTTCACATTAGTAGTGTGCGGGATGTATTAAAAATTAAGAATACCAAAAATACATCCACGATACAAATATTATTAAAACTTGAAAATAAGAACTACTACAAAATTGACCACCCCTTGATATGGTGGTGGCGGCCTGGGGCTAATGCCCGTCGTTGTTTTACTTCGTGCAATCTACTTAGAACCCCTAGGAAAGTGGCTCCGGGCTATGCCTCGACACTGCCCTTGACATGCCAGAACAACCTCATGGCAAGCCTCACGGCCAGCCTACATGCATGCCTTGGCCCATGCCTTGACATGCACAGGACCCCCACTGAGGCTGCTGCCCGCGCACGGGCCATGAGCCATATTAGCCCATCCATAAGCCAGACTAGCTCAACTGTGGGCCATGAACCACACTAGCCCATCCATGGGCCAATCCGAGCCATGGGCCACCATGGCCCTTGAAAACTGTGTCATTGCTTTTCTTTTAAATATTTTCCAAGGGACCTTTTGGGAGTTTTTACTTTGTAATCCCTATAAATAGAACTCTTAGTCATTTAGCTTACATTTTTTGACAATTCCCTTAGAGGATGTCTATTGTTCTTGAGATCACATTTTTGGTGCTTATGCACTTGAGCTTTTTGGGGTGCAATTCGTGAATCCCTTAAGAGAGAATCACACCTTGCAATTCGTAAATATGTGTGATTCATTTTATTAATATATGAGGTTTCCTTTCATCTTTGTGCAATCCATGAATCAAAGTTGAATTGTTTATCCTTGTGTTCATTCAAGTTCTTGAGTGTTCATACTTTCTATTGTGTTCATCTATTCCTTTGCATCCATTCAATCTTCTCATATACCATATTTCGGCCACCATTGTGTTTGCCCTACTTTCCATACTCGGCCACCTCCCTGATTTACCCTTCTTCCATCCTCCATAAACCCTAGTCGAAATCCTCAAGTCCCAATAAGGTAATTCCTACTTTTAGGAATCCTTGACTTTATCCAAATCCCATCCCTTGATTTAAGGAATTACCATCCCATCTTCAATCCTTTAAATCACTCATTTTCTAAAATATCTCAAGTCAAATCAATACCTTCCATACTAGCCAAAACCGAATCACTATCCTTCCTAAAACAATTCCTACCAATTAGGAATATTTCCTTATTCATCTCCAAACTATCCAATCCTATCCAAACCTCAAATCTTGCCAACCCTAATCTATTACCCTAAACCACGTCAACCCTAGTTGCCTTATCATCCAAAACCCTAACCTCACTTCACTCATCCAGCCCTAGCCTCATGTTTTCGGCCCATCCTTAAAGAATAAGCAAGTCGTGCCTCCTTACTCCATTGTTGAGTTCATCACTTAGATCACCCTTTTCAACACCATCATACATCATTCCATCACTAAATGCCAAACCTCCATTAGCCTAGGGACCCATCTGTGCCATGTGTTGTCCAAGGCCAAGCAAGATGGCTAGCCATTTCGGTCATCACAAGGAGAATCAAGAAGAGAAGAACATAGTATTTAGGGACTAAACTGAGGTCCCTAACATTAATTGATACTTTCATTGAGAGCCATTATTGCTTGGTGATTTTGAGAAGTTCTCACTTCTCTTTGAGGTAAACGACATGTTAACTTGAACTTTGTAAATTAATTGGGGAAGCCCTCTTGGATTCCATTGTTATTTTTGTTATTAATTGTGAAACGAAATTCGGGAGTTGAGGTAAAGGACAGAGTAGTGTTACTTGAAGGGATCAACCACCCTTGACAATGGGAGATCCGAAGTTGGACATTTGTGCAAGAGGGGTCGACCACCCTTGAAGGTGGGGGACCCAAGGTTGGACTTGTGAAGCCGTGAACAAGCTTCACAAGCTGAATTGCTATCCAAGTGTCGTGTGCAAGCTCAGTTGCAAGTGATAGACCGTGTTATAGTTGCAAGCAGTTGCAAGATTTGAATAGCCATGAACCAAGATGTGGTTGAGGCCGAGGAACAAGGTGGTTCCAACCGGAGACTCCTTGAAGCTTTGTAGGGGCATACCACAAGGCTTACCAATGTCCTTGACAAGGTCACCACTACATTGGCCAAGCTGGCCTTGAATGCCACATCCCGAGAGACCAAAGAGAATAGAAGATTCATGGATGCCATGAGACGAGACACGAATGCAAGCCTTGAGAGGCTTCAGAGGAGATTTGCGGAGACCAATGGTCAAAGGGCACCACTTAGTCCGAATGGGCAAAGACATGATGCCTTTGTTGATGGAGCCGAGAAAAGTGTGACGGGCTCCATGCATGAACCACCAAGGGCCGAATATAGAAGATGAGGTCTAGTTGAGAATGACCAAGTGGCCATGGAGAGATAGATCCGTGACGAAGACATTCATTCTAGAAGTTCGAGTATGATGAGGGAACCTCAAGATGTGAGGTTTGAAATGCCAAGATATAAAGACCATCATGAGGCCGAGTATGAGTTTGGCCATGAGAGGCCGAATGGTCATGATGACCATGTTGATAGAAGACACCACAACTGTGATAGGGAAATAGGCCATAGGGACCGAAGACATGATGAGGATCATTTTGATGATCGAATAGGAAAATGGGCTTATGACCGGGGACTAAGGAGGCCAAAGGTGGATTTCTCCAAATTCAATGGGAGAGATCCATATGAGTGGATGGATAAAGTAGACCACTATTTTCGTGTTTATGAAGTACCTAGAGAAGAAAGAGTATCCACGGCTTGTTTCCACTTAGAAGGAAAGGCAAATAAATGGTGGCGATGGCTTTGTGACCAATATGACAAAGAGAGGAAATGCTTAGGGTGGACGGCCTTTAAGAGGGAGTTCTTGATGTAATTTGGCCCCTCACCCATTGTCAACTACCATGGGCAACTTGTCAAATTAAAACAAGAAGGGAAGGTGCACAACTACATTGATAAGTTTCGGCAACTCCAAGCCTTGGTAAGGGGTTGGTCGAAAGAAGCACTTATTGGTACTTTTGTAGATGGATTGAAACCTTGGTTAGCCAAGGAGATTAAATTGAAGCAACCTACTAGGCTTCAAGAAGTTATGAGGATGGGAGATCTTAGAGGAGAGCACTCACTTAGAGAAGCGTCATTCCAAGGACATGAGGAGCAAGTTCTCAAAACCCTTGCAAACCAAAGCTCCTTGGAAAGGCAATGAGGAAATGGGGAGTGCATCAAAGCTGAAACCTTATGAAGTGAAGAAGTTGTTTGGAGAAGAAGTACAAGAGAGAATAAAAAAGGGTCTTTGCTTCAAATGTGGTGACAAATGGAACAAAAAACACAAGTATAGATCTGGGCAAGCATATGTGTTGCTTAAGGAATGAACAAGTGAAGAAGAAGAAGATGGCCATGTTGAATCATCTAGTGAGGAATCCGAGCATGAAGAGGCCGAATCTAGTGAACCACTAGAGGAGGCCAAATTGTAATTGAATGCAATTTCGGGTGTACAAAGACCCACATCTGTGATAGTTATGGCATGGATTGGGGAGTGTGAGGTGACTCTTTTGGTGGATAGTGGCTCCACTCATAATTTCATTAATACTAATATTGTTACCAAAATTGGGTTAAAGCCGAGTGCCATAGAGGCATTTGAGGTGAAGGTAGCCGATGGAAATAAGTTGCGATGTGAAGGGCTTATCAAAGAGGTGAAGATAAAAATACAAGGCGTGAGGATTGTGGCCGATCTTCATGTGTTGGCACTTGTGGGTCTTGATGTGGTATTGGGCAATACTTGGATCAAGGGCCTTGGAAGAGTGATTCCTGACTACCACAACATGATCATGGAGTTCAAGTTTGGGTCAAAGAAGAGAGTATGGACTGCATTGGTTTCAAAAGAAGTGAAATCATGTGAGGCCATTATATTTGAAAAGTTGTGCAAAGGTGGAGCTCATTGCTTTGCCATTATGGTTGCAGATGAAGACTATATGTGCAAGATTGAAAAAGAAGGCAATAAGGATAATTAGAGGGGCTGCCCGTGGAAGTAAGAGAGGTCTTGGAGGACCATAAAAGGGTCCTAGAGGTGCCTACTTCATTGCCACCTTCTAGACTCTTTGATCACCGAATTGTGCTAGTAGATGAGAAGAAACCGGTGAATATTCCCCCTACTGTTATGCCCATTTTCAAAAAGAGGAAATAGAAAGGCAAGTCGATGATATGATGAAGAATGGGTTGATAAGGCCTAGCACTAGTCTATTTTCTTCCCTGGTGTTGCTTGTAAGGAAGAAAGATGGATCATGGAGGTTATGCATGGACTATAGAGCCTTAAATGAGGTCACAGTGAAGGATAGGTTTCCTATCCCTATGGTGGATGAGATGCTTGATGAGCTTCATGGTGCAAGAGTCTTCTCCAAACTTGACTTAAGGGCCGGGTATCATCAAATAAGAATGAAGAATGAAGATGTGCACAAGACGGCATTTAGAACCCACTCTAGGCATTTTGAGTACCTTTTGATGCCATTTGGGTTATGTAATGCCCCATCCACATTCCAAACCGTTATGAACACTATCTTCAAGCCACTTTTGAGGAAATTAGTGTTGGTATTTTTTAATGACATCTTGATTTACTCCAAGACAATTGAAGAGCACAAGGACCACTTAAGGATTGTGATGAGAATTTTGGAGGAACACCACTTTTTTATAAAGGCTTCTAAATGTTCCTTTATGGAGAAGGAGTTAGACTATCTTGGTCATTTCATCTTGGGTGAAGGAGTGAAAGTGTAGCAAATGAAGATTGAGACCATAGTTGATTAGCCTTTGCCCAAAGATGTTTCGGCTTTAAGGGGTTTCTTGGGACTAACCGATTATTATAGGTAGTTTGTAAAGAATTATGGGCTTATTGCTAAGCCAATCACCTCATTGTTGAAGAAAGACAATTTTGAGCGGACCCAAGAGGCAAGAGAAGCCTTTGAAGAGTTGAAGATGTCTATGACCATTACTCCCGTGTTGGCTTTATCTAACTTTGAGAAGCAGTTTGAAGTTTATACTAATGCAAGTGGTGAGGGAATAAAGGCTATTTTGGTTCAAGATAAGATACCTTTGGCCTTTATTTCTAAAGCACTCAAGCCAATAAAGAAAGCTTGGAGTACTTATGCTAGAAAGATGCTAGCGATTGTTCATGAAGATGTGGCGACCTTACCTATTAAGTCACAAGTTCACCATTGTGACGGATCAACAAGTTTTGAGACATCTCCTTCAACAAAAGATAGTGAAACCCGAACAACAAAAGTTCCTTGTGAAGTTGCTTGGTTTTGAGTACAACATTGTGTATCAACCGGGTAAAGAGAACAAGGTAGCCGATGCTTTGAGTAGAAGAGAAGGGAGTTCACTTTTGTGGGTTGTACAAGAAGAAGATGAGACTTCCATGTTGGTCTTGAGTGGGGCCAAATGGAGAATTTGGGACAAGATCCGAGAGGCTACCAAGCTTGATGCTAGGCCATTGAAATTGTGGAACTTCTTGAAGCCTGAGGAGATGGAATGGTCAGCTTTCAAGGTAAAAGATGGCTTGATCTACTACAAAGACTATGTATATGTGCCGAATGTACCCAACTTGAGGAGGAAGATCCTTGACCACTTTCATGATAGCAAAGAAGGTGGCCATTTGGGTTGGTTAAGAACCTACATTAGAGTGAAACACTTTTTCTATTTGGAAGGAATCAAGAAAGCAGTGAAGAATCTAATGGCCGAGTGTGATGTGTGCCAAAAATCCAAATGTGACACAAGACCACCATCCAAGTCGTTGCAACCATTGCCAATTCAAAACAAAAATTGGCAGTAATTGATGATGGACTTTGTAGAGGGTTTGTCGGCTAATGGAGGGCATAAGGTGATTTTGGTGGTTGTTGATCGGCTTAGTAAGTATGCACACTTCATTCCCCTCAAACATCCATACACGACCAAGAGTGTGGCCAAAGTTTTCATTGATAATGTTGTGAAGTTGCATGGGTTCCCCAAGAGCATTGTGATGGATAGAGATAGGGTGTTTATGAGCACCTTTTGAAAAGAGCTCTTAAATTGCAAGGGAGCAAGTTGAGAGCAAGCTCCTTTTACCACCCACAAAACGAGGTGGTAAATAGAACTCTTGAACAATACTTGAGATGCTATTATCATGAAGAACAAGTGAAGTGGGGGGACTATCTTACATAGGCCGAATATTGGTATAACACTTCTTTCTATGCTTCCATACAAAGAAGTCCATTTGAGGTAGTTTATAGAAGACCTCCACCAATATTGGTGAATTATGAGAGAGGAACCGCAAAGAATGATGAAGTTGAGAGAGAGTTGATTACTAGGGATGAAATCCTAGTGAAGGAAGGAATTCAAGAGAGCTCAAGAGAGGATGAAGAAGTACTATGATGAGGGAAGACGTGTGGTTGTCTTTGAAGTGGGGGACTATGTTTATTTAAAATTACAACCATATAGGCAAAAGACATTAAGGAAAAAGCTTAGTTTGAAGCTTTCAAAAAGATACTATGGGCCTTTCAAAGTGTTGGAGAGATTGGGGAACGTTGCTTATAGATTGGAGCTCCCTCCATCATCAAGACTACACCCGGTCTTCCATGTGTCCGTGTTAAAGAAGAGGATTGGTGATCCAAACCTTATAGTTGAGGAGCTTCCAAATTTTGATGAGGAAGGTAGGATGCTTTTGCAACTTAGAGTGGTGCTTGAATATAGGGTGATGACACGGGGGAGAAGTAAAAGAAAGGTATGACAATTACTAATCCAATGGCAAGGGGTGCCGAGAGAGGAACCCTCTTGAGAGGATTATGATGATATGGTGTCGAGATATCCACATTTGATCCTTGAGGGCAAGGATGTACTTGAAGGGATGGGGAATGTTAGAACCCCTAGGAAAGTGGCCCCAAGCCATGCCTTGACACTGCCCTTGACATGCCAGGATAGTCCCATGGCAAGCCCCACGGCCAGCCTACATGCATGCCTTAGCCCATGCCTTGACACGCACGAGGCCCCCAGTAAGGCTACTACCCGCGCATAGCCCAGCACATGGGCCAGCATGCGCATGCCTAGGCGTAGGCCCACCAGCGAGGTTAATGGCCATGCGCAGCCAAGCGTACGGCCTGGCATGTGCATGCCCATGCTCATGCCCTGGGCCGCATGGCCCTGTGCACACCCATGCGTCGTAGGCCTATGCGCATGCTCCTGCACCATACTGCCACACACTGCACGCCCAGCATGCCAGCGAGGTTAGTAGCATGCTTCAGCAGGCATGCCATATAGCGCACGGCTCCAGCCCATGCCCTATAGGCAAGGCCAGTGGCATACCCACCCGGCATGCCATCCAACGCATGGCACAAGCCCATGCCTTGCAACATCAACATCCAGGCCACTTGCGTCGGCCATGCGGATCCAACGCCCAAGCCACCTACCTGGGCCATGCAGCGCTAGGCCATGCGCGGCACCATGCCGTGCCCATCAACAGGCCAAGCATGGTACCCTGCCATGCCCACCAGTAGACCATGCATGGCACCATGCTGTGCCCCACCAGCCATGAGCCAGACCAGCCCAGTTGTGGGCCATGAACCACACTAGCCCATCCATGGGCCAATGCGAGCCATGGGCCACCATGGCCCTTGCAAGACTATGTTATTGCTTTTCTTTTATTTTTATTTTAATATTTTTTAATAGACCTTTTGGAGGTTTCCACTTTGTAATTTTTATAAATAGGACCCTTAGTCATTTAGCTTACATCTTTTGACAATTTTCCTAAAGGACGGCTATTGTTCTTGAGATCACATTTTTGGTGCTTATGCACTTGGGCTCTTTGGGGTGCAATTCGTGAATCCTTTAAGATATAATCACACTTTGCAATTCATGAATATGTGTGATTCATTTGATCAATATATGAGTTTTCCTTTCATCTTTGTGCAATCTGTGAATCAAAGTTGAATTGTTTATCTTTGTGTTCATTCAAGTTCTTGAGTGTTCATACTTTCCATTGTGTTCATCTATTCCATTGCATTCATTCAATCTTCCCATACACCATATTTCAGCCACCATTGTGTTTGCCCTACATCCCATATTCAGCCACCTCTCTAATTTACCCTTCTTCCATCCTCCATAAACCTTAGCCGAAATCTTCAAGTCCCAATAAGGTAATTTCTACTTTTAAGGAATCCTTGACTTCATCCAAATCCCATCTCTTGATCTAAGGAATTACCATCCCATCTTCAATCCCTTAAATCACTCATTTTCTAAAATATCTCAAGTCAAACCAAGACCTTCCATACTAACCAAAACCGAATCACTATCCTTCGTAACAAGATTCTTACCACTTAGGAATATTTCCTTATTCATCTCCAAACCGTCCAACCCTATCCAAACCCCAAATCTCGCAAACCCTAATCCATTACCCTAAACCACGGCAACCCTAGTTGCCCTATCATCCGAAACCCTAACCTCACTTGACTCATCCAGCCCTAGCCTCATCTTTTCGGCCTATCCTCAAAGAACAAGCAAGTCGTGCCTCTTTACTCCATTGTTGAGTTCATCACTTAGATCACCCTTTTCAACACTATCATATATCATTCCATCACTAAACACCAAACCTCCATTAGCCTAGGGATCCATTATTGCCACGTGTTGTCCAAGGCCAAGCAAGAGGGCTAGCCATTTCGATTATTAGAAGGAGAATCAAGAAGAGAAGAACACAGTGTTTATGAACTAGATCGAGGTCCCTAACATTTAAGCCGCTTGCGGTGGGCGTAATGCCGCCTGATTATCTAAACTTTTTGTGCAAAAATATTTATTTTTGTGTAAATATAGATATAATTAGAGATTGTAGAAGTACCGTGCACTCCGTTAGAAAAAAAGTAAAATCTCATCTTTACTCATTTTTTTAAAAGAATGCGTGGCACTTGCGCATTCTATAATTGTAAATATTATTTCTTTTAT
>QEOT01002968.1:0-33537 GCA_003123785.1 Pterocarya stenoptera
CGTGGTACAGAATTTGCGACCCGTGGACGTTTAGGATTTCACGAAAGAAAAGGGGACGGAGAATAGGTAGACAAAGTAGGAGAATAGGTAGACAAAGAATGGATGCAACGGGTCGGTTTGATCTGATTTTGGATAAATTTTAAAACTGAATCGGTATATATTGATTTTATATTTTTTAAAATCGATTACGCACTGATTATCTTACTAAATCGGTATTTTTAGTTTTTGACTTGGTTCAATCTAATTTTTTGATTTTTTTTAAATGTAAATTTGACAGTTTGTCATTAAAAATCTGATTATAAAAAAAAATTGCTTTAAAAAATTTTATTTTATACTTTTATTAAAAAAATATACTTTACTAAAAAAAATACATTTTATTAAAGTAAAGTACTATATTAGTATTAGTTATAGTGATTTATTATAACTATATTAGTATAACTATTAATATCCTATATACTTATCAAAATTTAATAATAATATTTGAGTGATTTTCTTTCTTTTTATATATTATATATAAAACTTATATATAAAAAAAAATTTGTATAATATTATTTTTGTATAAAACTTATATATAATATTATTTTTGTATAAAACTTTTATATATATAATTTTTTTTCTTCAACCGGTCCGGTCCCAAAAATCACAGAACCAGATCCGGCCGGTTTGTGCAAGTATAGAACCAATTCTAAACTGAAAAATTGGAAATTGGTCCAACTGGTCAGGTCCGATCCGGTTTGAATCGGTTTTTCAATTTTTCAATCTAAACTTACACCTTTAAGACAAAGGCTATTCAGTTTTTGTTGAAAATTAAATAAAATATTATTATAATATAATTTTAAATATTATTATTTTAAAATTTAAAAAATTGATTTATTTATTATATTTTATGTAAAAATTTAAAAAAATTATAAAATAAAATAAAAGAGAGAAGATAGGTTCGTGTATCAACCGAAACAGACACAGGATTGCCGAGGAGAATGACGGACTGATATACCTTGAGCCACATTATTCATTGATTGATTTGATTCCTTCTGGGCCTTGAAGTTGGCGTGTGGGTCCCATTCTGAACACCGAACCGGACTTGGCATTTGATTCTATCCGATAAGTGATTACGCGCCTTCCGGAGTGATCAATATTTTTTTCAAGTTTTTATTTAAATTTAAAAGTTTCATGGAGAATAATATTATTTAAAAATATTGATATGAATGTCATTGGCTTTATGGGTATCTGAGATTCGTGGACCCAGTGCCCAGCGGTTAGCTAGCGCAGCCGCAGCGGGGGGCTCGGTTTGGCAGATGACGATTCCCTCCTAAACGTCAAACCCACGTGTGGTCGCCTTTGGCTGCTGCAACTATGTCCGCGAAACAATAATTTATACTGTAATGCGATTGCAACCGCGGAACCATATCATTAAAAAACGTACTTTATGGGGCACGTTGCGGCCATGCTTTATTAACTAATCTAAATATTCTCCTTTAGCTGGCATAGCTGCTAATATTGAATGCCGATATTAATATATTCAAAAATTTTATCTGTAGTCATTTTTATGTATTACTTTACATACAAGTCAATATGATTGATTACATTATTATTTTTTAAATATAAAATAATTGTTAAATTCTACCACATCAGTAGAATGCGCGAGAAGCATACGTAATTGACTGTACGTAACATAATTGTAATATACTTGTCTTCTAATAAGTACCAACCAACCAGAAAAGGGGAATCCAAAAAAAAAAAAGTTTCTTATACCCCTACTAATTGCTGAGTTACGCCACATCAGTGGAATACACAACCAACATGCAGAATTGACTGTATATAGTATAATTGTAATATATTTATTTTCTAATAAGTACCAAGAAAGGAACCCCAAAAAAATAGTTTCTTATACACCTACAAGGCAACAACCGATTAACAACTCTCTTGACCCGATGACGTGGCACTGAAATGAAAGACCACTCAAAACTAGCTAGCCCGATATCTTCAATAGAGGCCCAATATCTCTAAATTTTAAAATAGAAAATCATTTGTATAGTTTTAAGATTCGTTTGTATACTAAAGATATTTTAAAATATCCGTTAATATTAATTAAGTAGTTTGTAAATTATAGTAAATAGTTAATGAATGATTATTAAATAGTAGTGAAATAACTTTATAATATCGAATAATATTTGTGTTCTTAAACGGACCCTTAGATGCATAAATTTCACATAGTCCATACGTATAAAAGCGAGGCATATTTAAATCTCATTTTTTTTTAAATTGATTGTTTAAGACTTGCACGCGCGGCGTTTGAATGTTAAGGTGATTTTAGAGAATCTAAGTTAATTTATAAATAGTAATATTTTGTGAGTTTCATTGATATACATTTGAATATAAATAAATTGAAATATGTGTTTGAATGTACGAAATAAATTAAAATAAGTTCAAACTTTTTAAGGGAAGTTTAACAAGTAGTGAATCCCATTATGGGTGCTAACCGCCCCTGCATGGGAGGGGGGGAGATTTTCTCCCCGTCCCTTACAACAAGGTGTGGGTGGAGGGGTTAATCCGTCCAACCCCCCCCCCCCAGCAGGGACCTCCTACTGGGCCTTTAGCCCAGATGCAGTTTATGGGCCATTTCTAGTCTAGAAACAGCTGAAATGGGCCTAAAATGACCCAGAAACAGCTTCTGGATCATTTTGGGTCCATAAAATTAAAAGTTAAAAAAAAAAAGTTAAAAAACTAGATTAAAAAAAAGTTACATGAATAAAAATAATATATACATAATACAAATTTCCCAATTTAGAGCAAATGAAGTGCTACTACAGACTACTAGTCTAGTACCTAATAAACTAATAATAATAACTAAGCTATTACAAAATTGAAAGGCTAAACAATTACAAAATTACAAACATAAAAGTGTCTAAGGGACATTGTATCAACATTATAAATCATTGAATACATCATACGTACAAATGATTCAATATTCTAATAATCTAAATATATAGTTGTTTGAGTCTTTTACTGTGACATTTGGGACGGCCTGGGCAGATAGTCTTTTTATTAACAATTTAGCTCATTGAGATTTGAGACTTGAGCACATATTCATATTGCAGCAGAGGCAGACGTCGTCTGAGTTGTCTCATATGTTGCTACAACAATTAATACTAAAATTAATACCGATGAAATCGAAATGGATATAAATAAATCAAAATATATTAAAATAAAAAAAACAATTACCAGGTGGTCCAGATCCAAACTGATCACCACCCTCATCTTCATCGATCTCCTTAAAATCCATAACATCTGAAACAGGAATATCATTTTCCAATCTTCCAACTCTGTGTGCATATTAATGCCTCCACAATTGAAGGAGACAATGAACAATGAAAAGAATCCAATATGCGCCCTCAAGTACTAAAGGCTGACTCTGAGGCGAGAGTACTAATAGGGATGACCAAAATATAGCAGGTTATCTCGTAAAGGATTGAATATTTCTTTGTTGCCACTTTCCACCATCCTAATATATCCAAACCATCATCATCTTGAATAAGATCTCCTGATAAATAATTGTCTAACTTCAAAACCACCTCTGTAGATTGATGGACTAGTGTGGGATTCTGTGCGAGGATCTTAGTCCACGCTAATCTACGCTTCTTTGTTGGCCCGGTGTCTAGAGGAACCATTGGGTATGTGCAGGTATAGTAGATACAGTACCACCCTTAATTGCATTAAACTCATCATACAATTTAACCAATGTATCTTGGGCCATATCACCAATAAGATTAGCTCATGCATGATCATGTGCAGGTCTCAAACTATATAACATGCTTGAAATTTTTAGACGGGGATCAAGAATAACAGCCATATATGATAAAATATTTAATCTACTCAAATCTCCCAAATACTTGTTATATTTGACCCTCATGGTCAATGTCATATCCCTCATCCTTATATTGGAACCTCTACACACGTACTCTAATTCTTCTTTCACCCTACATATAGTTTGACAAAATTCAAGGGATGTAGGGTACAAAGAACCAGATAACTTCAATGTGATATCGTAAAAAAACTCGAGAAAATTAACGAAAGTAGAAACTACCTCCCAATCATCATCATTATGCTTTCCTAATCCCCATGCTCATCAAAGTATTTGATATATTGAATGTTTTCATCACCTAATAATTGAAATGCTACTTTATATTCTTGGGTCGTCTTCAACATCAATAAGGTTGAGTTCCATCTGATAGGAACATCAGTACAAAGACCCTTCTTCGATGTTATGCCTACAGTTTTCGCAGCAACTTTGAATTTATCCAATCTAGAAGGAGAATGCCTCACAAATTTTACAACCATTCTAACTCGTGCAACCGAGTCATCAACATCTTTCAACCCCTCAGTCACAATTATATTCAAAATATATGCAGCACATCTAATATGTGAATATTCACCACCCAAGAATGTCTTATTTGCCTCTCTAAAATAAGTCTTCAGATATCCCAACGTGACATTATTAGACATGGCATTATCAACCGAAACTGTCAAAATCCGCTCCAACCCCCACTTCTTTATTGCAGCCTCCAAGGCCTTCCCAATCGTCTCATCCTTGTAATCAATTATTTGACAAAACTTAATAATCTTTTTGTAAAGAATCCAATCAGAATCAACAAAATACACAGTTAAAGACATGTAATTCATATCTTGGACAGAAGTCCAAGTATCGGTAGTGAGGCAAACTACTAAACCCGCCAATTGGCCCTAAAAAATATCTTTATCTTTTTTGTACATCTTTTTAATATCCTTTACCACAGTATGACGAGAATTAAGCGAAAATCTAGGTTCCAATTCTTAGACAAGTTTTTGGAATCCTCTCCCCTCAACAAATTGAAAAGGTAGCTTGTCTATGATAACCATACAAGCTACCTTCCTTCTACACTCATTGAGATTATGCTTCGTATATCCCTTCAACGTTGGACCCCCAATACTCCCATCCACTATTTTTTTTAGTCCACTATCTAGTCTAGATTTACTCTTCTCTAGTAAGGCTCTTAATATTTGACTTTTCTCTTACATTGTTCCTCTAAATGAACCTTTAACTGAGATGTACCATATTTCCTATAGTGACATCCATATATTTTCCTATAGTAATTACATTTAGCTTGGGGGTTATTGGGGTCACCACCCTCTAGTTTGGTAAAGTGAGACCAAACTATGAAAACGAATTTCTTGTCTTGTGTCAGTGTGGGCTTACGAGTGGGGCAAGGTGTACTCCTAGTGGTTGGAATAGGCTCAGTAGGGTTAGGTTATGGGTCAGCGGTACTGACAGGGGTAGTTTTAAAAGAAACAAAAAATTGGTCATCAAAGATTCAAAACCATTATATTTCTAAAAAAAAAAAAGAATCAAAGAACCCCTACCAGTATTTAGGGGTTTCCATTGAAACTCTAAATTGAAATTTTATGGGTTCAATCCGAAACCCCTAAATAAATTCATTTAGCTTTTCTAAATCAAACCATAAATTGATTTAGGAATTAAAACCCCTAAATCAAGTTAGGGTTTCGGATTGAACCCCTAAAAATTAGGGTCCAAATCTGAAACCCTTAAATCAATTTTGGGGTTTCTAGTAAAACCCTTGAATTGAAATTTTAAGGATTTCAATCGAAACCCTAAAATCAATTTATTTAGGGTTTTAGATTTGAATAATAAACTAATTTAGGGTTCCAAATCCGAAAACCTACAAAGTACAAACTATAAAAAAAAAATGCAATGACAGAGGCAACATCAATTTCAAACACATGCACAAATCAGAATCCACAGCACACAAATCCATAATCATTCACATCCTCCATTTCCGATTCAACTCATTATTCCTTCAATCTCCAATCCAAAACTCAAAAAAAAAAAAAAAAATCTAGATTCCAAATTCCAATCGAGGTCCGAAATGAGGACTAGGAGTTTTACCTTTGGAGTTTGGTGCAGCGAACAACAAGTGGTGCTCGTGCAGTTGTGAGAGTGAGAGTAGATAAGAGAGAGAGAGACTAAGAGAGCGCGAGAGAGAGTGAGTCTGAGAGAGAGACGAGAGTTCGAGAATACCCGGGGGGGGAATGGGGGACTTAAGATAAAATGAAACAGCGAACAAAATAGCGTCGTTTTACTTATGGAGTTTTTTTTTTAAATATATTAATTAGCGGGGCGGGGGAAACACAAAGCGGGGCTTAGCCCCTTCCGTCCCCCGCCTTTACTGGCCTCCAGAGGTGAGGGCAGGGCCTCCCGCACCCCGCATAAGAGGGATGGAACCCCCGCCCCGTATGGGCAGGGACGAGGAGAACGGGGTGGTGTAGAAGGGTGCGGGGCCCCACTGCCCACTCGTAAATCCCATTAATAATTGATTTGAGATGAGTTTAAATCATTTTAATTATTCTTATTGATTTTTAAAAAAGTTAAAATATAAATAATTATTTATAATAGTTGGTGTAAAAGGCCTCTACAGCCTTCCACAATATTGTTGTGTTGGGTGTGTCAATGTAGAGACTCGTAAATATATTTTTCAAATTTATCAAGAAATCTTTAAAGTATAGATAACATGGTAATCTTATCCAATTAAAGGAATAAAAATTCTAAAAGTTTCTTAAACCAAGCGTAGTTGTTTAGGACTTATACAAGACACAAAATTCTCATCTGATCTCATTCATCTTATATTATTTTTAAACATAATTCAAATATAAAAATTTTAAACTAATAATTACAACAGTTTCAAACTAAAAATTGCAATTTTTTCAAACTTTCATATAAAAAATAAAAAATAATTTCACCTTTTTCAAATCTTAAAACAAAAATAATATTATAAAACTATATTATTACAATATTTTAACTTTATAATATTTTTTATTCAAGTTTTTCTTTCTCATTTTCCAAAACTTAAAAAAATACTGAACTTAAACTATTTCATTACTATTTACAAACTATTTTACTATTATTCATAAAACTCTCATTTCATCTCACTCTCCAAACAAGCCCTTAATGCATCCATTTTATTAAAAAAAAAACTTTATAAAGTGTGTTTGTTGTCTTTTTTTTTTTTTTTTAAATTGTAAATTTTGGTTTTGTAACTAAAACAATGTTACCATTAATCATGAATTTACCAACATCAATAACATTATTATATGTGTTGTATTTCAAATAGTCATACCAGACTTAAAAAGCATTATATAAGCAAGCCTACAATTTGAAGACAACAAACTCCAAAATCAGTAATGATCTGTTTCTTGTAATCAATACTTTGAAGTTGAAGAGCTTATAATTCTCTGAATTATTAAAGTTACTTTTAACCATTTAGATGTTGGAAGATATCGAGATTAATTCAGTTCAGTCTAATTTTAAGCCGAGTCTAACATCTAAACACTCAATTTCAAAATTACTAAACATCATTCAACTCAAAACATTTTTACACATTAGATCTACAATTCTTTTCAACTCAACATCTCTTTACACATGAGACCCATAATATTTTTCAACTTAAAATGCATTATTAGTATTGTAACTAAAACAATGTTACTATTAATCATGAATTTATGAGCATCGATAACATTATTAGATGTGATGTATTTCAAATAGTCATGCTAGACTTAAAATGCATTATATAAGCAACCCTACAATTTGAAGATAATAAACTCCAAAATTAGTTATGATATTTTTCTTGTAATCAATATTTTGAAGTTGAAGAGCTTATAACTCTCTTAATTATTAGAGTTGCTTTTAGCTTTGTTTGGATACTAGAATATATCGAGATCAATTTAGTTTAGTCTAATTCTAAGTTGAATCTAACATCTAAACACTTAATTTCTCACTAAATATTATTCAACTCAAAATATTTTTACACATGAGATCCACAATTTTTTTTCAACTCAACGCCTTTTTAAACGCGAAACCCACAACATTTTTCAACTAAAAATGCATTATCAGCATTGTAACTAAAACAATGTTACTGTTAATCATGAATTTATGAGCATCGATAACATTATTAAATGTGATGTATTTCAAATAGTCATATAAGACTTAACATGCATTATATAAGCAAGCCTACAATTTGAAGATAATAAACTCCAAAATTAGTTATGATATTTTTCTTGTAATCAATACTTTGAAACTGAAGAGCTTATAACTCTCTTAATTACTAGAGTTACTTTCAGGCCCGGTTTGGATGTTGGAAGATATCAAGATCAATTCAGTTTAGTTTAATTTTAAGCTGAGTCTAACATATAAACACTCAACTTCAAAATCGCTAAACATCATTCAACTCAAAACATTCTTACACATGAGATCCACAATTTTTTTTCAACTCAACATCTCTTTACACGCGAGACCCACAACATTTTTCAACTTCTCATAAATACATTTAGGCTGTGTTTGGTTCCCATACCCAGTTGAGCTCAATTAAGTTTAGTCTAATTTTAAACTGAATCTAACATCTAAACATCCAATTCTCAAATTACTAAACTTATCTCAACTCAAAATTTTTTTACACGTGGTACCTACAATATTTTTTAAGTTAAAATATCTTTATACGTAGAACCCACAAACCTTTTCAATTTCCTATAAAACGTATTAAACTCATTTTAATATCCAAACATATTTTAAACTCAGGTTAGATGAGCCCCACATAATTTCCTCAACTACTCAACTCACTACTATTCATAAATAACTTAACTCAGCTGAGTTCAGCTCAACATCCAAACTCAATCTTAAACTCATATTTACATCAAAACATATTTAAACTCATCTTAGGTGAGTCCCACAAAACTCACTCTATAATCTAAATTCATTATTATTTATAAAAAATCTTAACTCATCTCAATTATGCTCAAAATCTAAATAAGACCTTAGCCAAATGGTTTACAGTTTTTTTTTTTTTCCTTTGGTCAAGCCAAATCTGTTAAGTTTTAATTCATAACATAGAAAAATAAGGAAATTAAGATGGAGAAAGAGCAACATCCTCGACCAAGATTTTGAGTATAAATTTGAAGACTCGAGTGTTAACATTGACTCTTTTAGAAAGACTAGTTTGTAAATAATGTGATGATAAATTTAGGGGTGGGCAATGGGGCTCCGCCCCGCCCCGCCCCTCATGGAGAAGGCTTAGCGAGGGAGGGGGTGGGATGACTCCAGCGGGGCCCTGCCCTACCCCGCCCCCTGCTCCGCACCACATATAGAATTTTTTTTTATATTTATATATAAATAAATCTATTGTATATAGATATATACAATTTATTAAAAACTTAAAATTGTATTTAAGTCATTGGATTGCCTTGATCTCCTAAGCCAACCTTTATATAGGAGGCCAAAGCAATACAATATAAATTTTTAAATAATGTGAGACTTACTAATGAGTTTAAGTTATTTTTATATTTATAAATTTTAATTTAAATAATTTTTGGACCAATTTTTTTTTTAAACACAATATTTTCTCCTAGACAGGGGGTGGGGCGGGGTGCGGGGGAGGGTAGCCACGCCCTGCACCATGTGGGTATCACCCCTAGATAAATCAATAGACCCTACAAACGGACCACCCAAAAAAAAAAAATTAATGGGTGGATTTAGTTAAAAATGTTTCAACATTTCAATAACAACTTCACAATTGTTAAAGTATAAACGATTAAATTAAATCTATTCATTCCTATTAATTTAAGTTTTTGAGATAAATAATTATTTTCACATGGTCAAAGTAGGGATTATGAATTTTAAATTATAACCCTCAATTATGTTACTCAACTTAATTAAATATTTCAGGTATTATCTCATTTATTAAAGGAAACTTAATTAACACGAGGAAGATTGTTAAAATAAATATTAAATATTAAATTTATAAATTTTAAATATTTTTAAAATAAGTGATGATTTTACGACAATACCATAAAAGAAACAGTGATATCAATTCAAATTGATGAGCCCACTTTTAATTTAAAACTATATTCCGATAGGAGCACTATTTGTGATTTATACACTATCATTATTGCCGATTTTCCAAGACATACGGCAGGTACCCAAGGAATTTTAAACTCCTTGCTTCAAGAATTGTTAAAGACCTGTCAACACGTTAGCTCATTTTTGGAAATAAAAAATTTCACAAAACTTTCTTAGCCCAAAATAATCTAATGAACTTAATAAGCCAAAGCATTTTGGAAAAACTTATACTTTCATTTATATTTTCAATAGTCTCCATCTATTTTCAAATTTCAATAAAAAAATGATAAACTTTCTCAATTTTAACATATATTTAAAGGGTATAATCATTTTTATAAAATTCTATAGAACTATCTTTAAAGTATAGCAGACCATAATTTAACCAAACAAATATAATAATTGTCTAAGAGCATTCTCATCCGTTTCCTTATAAAATTTCCTATAAATTTGTCTAAAAAACACACTTTTTAAAATGTTATCAAAATTTTTACTCATCTTTCAAAAATCTCTACATCTCACTCCATATTCTTTTTTTATTTTATTAAAATAATCATTTATTATTATATTTTTATTAATTTTTTTTATCACTTTCCTTTATATCGTTTTCTTTATATTCTATTAAAATACAAGTTTTGAATAAAAAATTCAAAAAAATGATTTAGAATGTATACAGTTGCTCCCAAAATTGGAAAACAACTGCAACACCCTGAATTTTCTTTCTATTTTATTATTTCTTGCTATAATTTAACTAAAGACAACACACAAAGAAACTGTTGAGAATGCTCTAAAAGTTAATGGCGGTTCAATCATATAAAATTAAATTATTTTATCTCATCTTATTTCATATAATTATTATAATTTTTTTAAAATTTTACATAAAATATAATAAATAACTCAATTTTTTTAAAATTTTAAATAAAAATAATATTAAAAAAATAATATTTAATTTAATTTTTCAATAAAAAAATCTCCACTCACCTTACCTAAACTGCGTTACAAAGGAGGGCTAAAAGTTTTTAAAGAAATTATTGCAACCAACGACACCCGTCGTTCTGTTCTGTCGTTTTGTTATGTCCTTGACTCCTTGTTGCCGTGGGATTGGGAGATTACAGATTGCCCCATCCGTACCCACTCCAACGAGCAATTAGTTCATCATCGTTGACACTCGGGAGCCTCCATTCGTACTTCATCAATTGAACCATGCTTGTCGATCTCTTCAAGTCCCTCTTCCTTATTCTCGCACTTGCACCCTGTCTTTACAGAACCCTAGTACTCGGTTCCATCCCAGAAATTAATGGCTCTCTCACCTACCTGTGGCCTCTGCCCTCAGAGTTCACCTTCGGTAACGACACGCTCTCCGTTGACCCCACCCTCTCGCTCACCTCCGGTGGAAAAGGTGGCAACTCCGGTATCCTCAGTGCGGCGTTTGACAGATACAGAGCGATTGTGTTCAAACACAGCGATGCGTTTTCTAGATTTAGTAGATTCAGGGGAAGGAGATTCGTGTACGACATTAGCGAGTTGAACGTCATTGTTCACTCTGATAGCGAAGAAGTGAGTTGCTTTTGAACGGAATTGGGCAATCTTCTTTTTTTTTTTGGGTCGGTGAATTTGAAAGTTTTCTGGGTTATTTTTCAGCTTCAACTCGGCGTAGATGAGAGCTATTATTTGTTTATTGCGAAGAATGACGGGCAGTCGATTATTGGGGGGGCGACGATTGAGGTAATTTCAGGGCTAGAGATTAGCTTTAGCTTCTCTTGTGCTGCAAAGCTCAATGAATGGGCATTTTGGTTAAATTTTATCGTTATTTGATGAATTGAATGGACAATTCTCTTTATCTCTGTGATGCGTCATTTTCACTCTATGCAGTCAGTCACGAGTTTATTTGTGTTGACACTCTGTTTATTGCAGGCAAATACTGTTTATGGCGCCTTGCGAGGATTAGAGGTATGTATGATGGCATTGTTGAAGCCTGCCATAGCAGGCATTTGCTGCATGCATTTGCAATCATCTCTTCCTGTTTCTGCAGCACTTTTTAGAAAAGATCAGCAAGCTGGTGATCGTCTCGAGCGTTGTGGGATTTCCATCGCTGACTATTCTATTTTATGATTTCCAGACTTTCAGCCAATTATGTGCTTTTGATTATGGAACTAAGTCAGTACAAGTATACAAGGCTCCTTGGTACATCCTAGACAAACCAAGATTTCCATATCGCGGGCTTCTTCTGGGTAGGCTACATATGTCTCTGGAAAGTATATTTGTAAATTTATTATAACTATGCCCTATATATATATATGTAACTGTGTCCTTTAATATTGCTTAATATATTAACTGTGTCCTATAATGTTGCTTAACATATTAACTGTGTTCTATAATGTTGCTTAACACCCCTCTTGATCGGCATATTTTGCAGATACTTCGAGACACTTTTTACCGGTTGACGTGATTAAGCAGATAATTGAATCTATGTCCTATGCTAAACTTGTAAGAGTTGTTACTTTTCAAAGTGATGCTTCACAATTGAATTTTACTCAAGGACTTGGGTGATGATTATTTCATCCTTTGCCTCTCTAATTATGTGCATGTAAGTCTGATACTGATAATTGCATTCAGTAGAATGTCCTTCATTGGCACATAATAGACGAGCAGTCATTTCCTCTTGAAGTACCCACGTATCCAAATTTGTGGCAAGGTTCATACACCAAGTGGGAACGTTACACAGTTGAGGATGCATACGAGATTGTGAAGTAAGATATCTGGAGAAACTCTAGATTTCTGAGTAACTAGCTTTAGAGATGTTCAGTAACTTGTCCTAGAATTTTATCATTTCCTATCGTGGAGTTACTTGTCTAATAGTTTTAAAACCATATCAATTACATTTTGTGACTTATAAAAACAATTTGTTGAAATATAGAATTATTCAAACCACATGATGCTACTGTCTTCAACAAAGAACTAATTTTTCACGACAAGAGTTGCAAATCTCATGTTGTATTGAGAACACCGAAGGCTAGGTAAATATATGACATATAACATGGTACATAAAAAAGAAGACAAAAAATTTGAAGTGATGCTTTCAGTGTGCAAAAGATATATGACTTGCAGGTGCATTGCTATACCAAACATATAACTATTTCTTTTCTTTATTTGTGCTCTATACACATGGCTTTGTACATGTTCTGATGTTGCTTATACTTTTATGCTTTCTTTGTCTTGCCATAGGCTAACAGTGTGTTTTCTTTTCATGTTTCAACTTTCGTGCATCAACCTGAAGCTTTGCCAAAATAAGAGGTTTGTTCTAGATTTATAGTTTTTGTTCAGTAAGACGCTTGAAAAAAATGTCTGGACGTTGAAGTTCACAAGTTTTCCCTTTTCAAATTGAATTTACATGCATTAGAAATGTGGCATCTCTAGGTCGGTTGGAAATGTCAAACTATAATTTTTTTCACAGTAGGCCATAGAGCAAGTTTCAGCTATTAAATTAGAATTAAAGAGGTGAATTACCTTAGGGCAAGAATGTCTGGATTTATCTATTTTTCTTGATTATTTCACCTGGTCTATGACAGGTATCAATGTCATGGCGGAAGTAGATATCCCTGGTCATGCAGAATCATGGTAAAGCACATTTTAATGTCCACCTGTTGTTTTAGTGCAAGCTGATACTATGGTCTAATTATTGAAGCTAAGAATCTTTCTGAATTTGAAGACTGTAAAAGAAACCCTTTTTCCAATAAAAAAATCTTCTTGGGCTAGCCTGGATTTGGCATAGGAGTGGGTCCTGACCAATAGAAAGGAAATTGCTTTCTGGCCTTCAACCCATAATTCGGTTATGTTCCCCTTCCGGTGCCATAATCATGGAGTAGAATCCTGGTCTGTAAACTCTTACCTTGCGATTTTTTCTGGCAGAGCTGGGAATTTGGTTGATTCCTTCTGCTGTTTCCTCAAATTCATTAGAGGAAACTTGTGAGGCATTCATAAACTCAAGTACCAAAAGATAAAAATTGTTTTAATACTTCATCTTATATCGATATGTTTCCTCAACGAGATATCGTGCGATATACCTTCTATGCAGGGGTGCTGGATATCCCGATCTCTGGCCTTCTCCTTCATGTAGAGAGCCACTTGATGTGACAAAAAACTTCAGTTTTGATGTTATCTCTGGTATTCTGACAGGTTAAGCTCCTTTACAACCTTTTCGCTGATAATCATGTAATTTTTTTTCCTCTCTATACTGAAATTGTGCAACATATATATAAATATTAGTTAAAAAGCTTATTTTACTCATGTGCTGTTAGATGTATTTATCCTGAGGGGTGTACTACATAATTCAAAGATCAATAGGTGCACTGCCGTGTGATATAAACAAGCATGTGAAAGTGCATTTCTATAAGAAGTTTATGATGACACCGAAATGTTAGTGAAATTTGGAAGGGAAAAGCAAGGGAGGAGTAATGCTTAATTTTGCAATTTATTTTATTTTTTCCTTCATATTGCTTTAAATTTTCTCTCTTCTTCATAGGTTTATTTATTTTACAGATATGAGAAAAATTTTCCCCTTTGAGCTCTTCCATTTGGGTGGTGATGAAGTTAATACAGGTTAGATTGACTGCCTTTCTTATTGCATGCTAAGATTTTGTTATCACTATTTTGAAAAACTAAATATATTTTCCTCTTGCATTATGAGATTGAATGCAAATAAACAATGTTTAGCACCAAAACTTAGTTTATGTTAAGATTGACGCATGTTGTCCCTTTCTCTGCTATTAAGAATTGAGACTGCAATTACCGATAAAAAAGAAAGAAAGAAAGAATTGAGACCACAAGTTTCTTCCTTTTCCCCGCCATTATTATTATTTTTTTGATAGATAAATTGAAAAAGAATAATGTTTTTAACTATGTCCATTGTTATTATTAGAAGCTTGAGCTTATTGCTCTGATAAAAAAAGCTTGAGCTTATTGCTAATCCATCTTTATATAACCAAATGTTATAGAGGAGACGAAAATCTTGAAGCCCTTAGAATTTGTAGTGATGACCTCCCACTGAAATTGTGCATTCTCAAAGTTATTGGAAATACCTACTTCTGTCCATTTCTCCAAATTTGTTCACTATTCTTTCAGTCAATGGAGAAGCTTTATAGGCATTTGAAACTCTGATAGATACGGCCTCTGTGATTTAATTTGTCAAAAGCCACAATATCTGCCATAAACTTTGACTTCATGGTTAGGAAGCTTAAATGAACCTAAAATATTTGTTGGTAATAAACTTCATCCTTATTTGCCTGACAAGTGTGTGTCAATTCTCTCTCCCCCTCAGTTCTAGTTTTGTGCTACCAGCCTTCTGATGTTTATTGATATGAAATCATTCTATTTGACAGATTGCTGGAGCTCTACTCCACATGTTAAACAATGGTACATACGTCAACTTTTTTGGTTGGAAATCTGGTCATGTGATCACTTAGTTTTACTCACTATGTTTTACGTGTTGACCACTTTTAAAAAAAAATGTTTTATGTGTTGACCATATAGCCTGCACTCGGAATAATCTCAGTCCTCTAATGTTTACTTTTATGTTTGTTCCATCTATGTGAGTGTGAATATAACAGGAAATAAGAAATGAAATACTATTAGTAAACTCTGTGGGTCTGTTCAAGTCAGTTTTGATGGTATAATGTTTCATTTCTGGGAGAAGACGACATTGGCTCGGTGAAAGAGCAGATCCCCCCCCCCCCCCTGCGGCGGCCGGCAAACTGTAGCACTCGCATCTAAAACTATGTTGACTCCTTGGTTACATACTTCCAGGGCGTGTTTCGTTTCAAATCACTGAGTTTCATCTTTCTCATAATTTGGTTTAGTTCTCTTTCTTATTTATCTGCCACAATATTTGCAAGAGATCAGTCTTCCCCCCTATTAAGTTGCCCTCAATAAGTTAGCATTGGATAATTATATTTCTTTTGTTGTTTTAAAACTCATGCTGGAGTATTTTTGTCAATAGCATACAAGTGATGTTTGTTATGCTTGAATGTTGGAGTCAAACTTAACATTGTGGTGTTGAGGGATGAAATAGCGGTCACTTTCCATGCAAGCTTATGGTGGCCCTTGAGCTATGGTGTTAAAAATTCATCTTTATCAAATGTTTCCATTTAGTGATGTTTATCTAACATTGACTAACATTTACTCTCTCCATCAACTATTCAATGTGCAGGCTTCAGGATCGAAACATGACTACTAAAGATGCCTACCAGTATTTCGTACTGAAAGCTCAACAAATCGCAATTTCAAAAAGTTGGACCCCTGTCAATTGGTATGTCCTAATTTGCCACAGTAAGATTGCTTGCTATTTAAACTTCATGTTAATTGTAAAAAATCTGTTTTTGATAAGTACTTTGACTACATTAATTGTAGAAAATTAAATGGAAGTTCTAGTATATCAGTATAAAATATGGAAATGGAAAATACTTAGAGAAATTAAAATTCAACATGCATAGCTTACAATTGACCTCAGCAAAAAAAAAAAAGAATGTCCACTTTTCTGCGTGTACCCCTAAGGAAGTGTCATTTTTTTAAAAACCGAAGCGTGTGACAGATTCTGATTTTACATCTCAGGGAAGAAACCTTCAATACATTTGCAGCAAACCTTAATCCACAGACTGTAGTGCATAACTGGTGAGTTTCTCTTCCTGGGATAAGTATCACATTAGTGTAATGCAGACTCTGTAATTGAGTCAACTTATAAAGTATTTTGTGTGTTGCTACAGGTTGGGCCCCGGGGTTTGCCCGAAGGCAGTTGCGAAGGGCTTCAGATGCATTTTCAGCAATCAAGGCGTTTGGTATCTTGATCATTTGGATGTCCCTTGGGATAGAGTGTACACTGCTGAACCAGTAGAGGGAATAAATGATGTTCACAAGCAAGAGCTTGTGCTTGGAGGAGAAGTTTGCATGTGGGGTGAAACAGCAGATACATCAGTTGTTCAGCAAACAATATGGCCTCGAGCTGCAGCAGCTGCAGGTATGCCTTTATTGGAAGAAAATCACCAGTTACAACTAATGGACTTGTTTAGGGAAGTGGTGGTGATTTTTTCAACATATTGAGAGAGAGAGAAGATACTATGTGCACTAATAGATTTTTGAAACATGGACTGAAAAAGCCATCGGTTTCAATTCAAAGTGTGAGGTCTGAGATACATTACACACACCAATAGGCACACTTCCACACGGACAAACACTTTGAGTTTTGCAGAGACGTCGGAAGGGTGAGCAAGTTCATCCTATGTTTTCATTTTGTCTTGTTTTTATTATTGTCTTGTTTTGCAATTTATAGATGCTCAAAATTATTATTATTATTTTTTGATAAGTAATAGATGCTCAAAATTATTGTCTTAAATATTGGGTGAGAATTTTCCATTGTTTCCTATAGAGCGCTTGTGGAGCAGGAGGGAGGCTATATCCACAGGAAATATTAACTCAACTGCATTACCCCGGTTGCAATACTTCCGATGTCTCTTGAATAGGCGTGGGGTTCAAGCTGCCCCCATCACAAATAAGTATGCCCGAGCCCCTCCAATTGGTCCAGGGTCATGCTATGATCAATAATATTTCTATTGTGAGACCAAGTGAGTTTAGGCTTCCCACGCTACATTTTTCTTTACACAATATTCAAAGAATGCAAGCGATCTGGAAATTTCCTTGAAATAAATCCAGTACTGTGTGGTAATGACTTGCTGTTGGGTTGTTGTCAGTCATCCCATATTTCCGCCTGTGGAATCGTGGGCTTGGTAAAAATTAAGATCAGTATTGACTGTGAGGTAATCTCTGAAATCTATTATTAGTGGTTTGGTGTTGATGATGATGTTCGTGCTGTTGTTGTAATTTACTTGGAATAATTAAATATGTTCAGTTTTATCACTATCTCATATGTCCCTGTCAGAGACCTTATTCCTGAGGTATACTCTTCACTAAATTCAAGTTCTTCATGATGGGAGTTTTCTGGCATTTTGTCTCAAAGAAATATCGCCCAGCTCGGTTCCTTGTAGGCTGAAGTATTCAAATCTACCAATAATGAAAGAGTAATGGTGAACGTCTGAATTCAATTTCCAATCCCATGTTTGAGGACCCAGTTCTCTTGAATTCCACAAAATTGAACTGGACTTGTAGTTTACACTTGCTGACCGGACCTCATAGGTGATAATAGCCGAGGAGTTCCACGGGTCTCCTATTACTTGTAGAAAGAAATGCGGAGTCCAAGGTAGGACTCGATCGAGATGACGACTTCAAACTTATCCGCACGGCTCCACTCCTTAATATCTTTCCCTTTTGCAATGTTGTCTTTCTTGCGAGTTTGGGTCGTGAGAACGACTTTCAAAGTCGAGTGAGTGCCTCCCTAAGAAAATGCTGGGCTCTGTGACTCAAAACGAAAGACTTCATGGATGAAGGTTCCTTCACTTTTTTTTTTTTTTTGCTTTTCTTGTGAGAGCGACTTTTTTGGTACTTTTAAATTATGGACAAAGGTGCCATTTTTATCCTTTTCATTCTAATATAATTTATCGTATTATTCAAATTATTTTCATGAATATTCTTATTTTTTAATAACAGAATATCTTGTGATCGGTTGAGATTTGAGAAGATCGTTGAAAGAATTACGTATCTTTATTTTAAGAATGCCTAATAAGGATTTTACCTATTCACCTTTTCTTTCCTTTTTTTTTCTTTGGAAATTTGTTATATGGGAACTTTGAGGGTAGGTTTGGTTTATACAGTCTCGTCTCAAAATTCTCGTCTCGTTCCAAAACATAATTTAAATATAAATATTTTCAAACTAATTATTGTAACTTTCTCAAAATCTCAAATAAAAAATAAAAAATAATTCAACTTTTTCAATTCTCTAAACAAAAATAATATTATAAAACTATATTCTAACAATATTTTTCTTTATAATATTTTTTATTCAACTTTTTCTTTCTCATTTTTTAAAATAAAAAAATACTCAACTTAAACTATCTCATTATTATTCATAAACTATCTTAATATTATTCATAAAATACTAATCCCATCTCACTCTGCAAACTAAGAATCGGTCATTATTTTTTATTCTCATGTAAATCCAGATGTCTTGAACCGTTTGGTTTCATGTCAGTGAGTGCTGATGTAAGATTTGTAAAGAATTCAATGTTGAGAAAATGTCATTTTCTTTACCTCTATTCTCAATCATAATTTATTCAAAATCCTTGCTTTTTTTTCCATTATCTCTTTGGTTCATGTCGCATATGAATAAGATTTGACTTGACTCAGATTCATTTAATTAAACAGGCTACACTCCTTAACCCTAATTTGTTAATCTTGTGTTAGGTTTGCATTGAATTTGCAGGTTTGACGAAAACCGTATTATGCTCCAAATGTTGCTTGTCATGTCTAGAATCATATCAAGTTAGGTTTAGATATCATATTAGTTAATTCTAATTCAACCAATTTGATTAAATGAGCCATACCCCTTAACCATATCTCACTAATCTCATAACAATTTCAAAGATTATATCAAAATTGGTTAAACTAATCTCATAATATCCACATCTTCAAAATGAGATCATAGATTCGACCCCTCTTCTAATATATTAAAAAAAAATATATTTTAAAGAGATTTATTGTGTGTGAGATGAATATTATGCATTAGTTACTATTCATTCACATCTATAATTTTTTTATAAAATATATGAGTGTCATATGGAAATATTTTTCACAAGATGTAAGATTTTTTTTATAAATTATAGAATATAAAATGATAAATAGTGACTAATAAATAACTAGAAAAGTTCTTCTTTTGTGGAGGATGAAGTTTCAAACTTTCCACCATGCGAATTGGGGTAACCAAGACTCGGATTATCGCTTACAAGATAGAAAGTAGGTTGTTAATTAGGTCCCCACGTGACCACGTCACACGGTCGCAGTCGCAGAGGCAGTCGCAGTCAAATAAACTAATAAATAACAATAAAAATTAAAATAACACAACCGTTGGCAAGGACTCCTATTTCCCCTACCCCCAATTTTTACGCATAGCTCAGTGTTGCCTCCCTTTTCACTCTCTTCGTGCTCTGAGCTAGTCCTCCCTCCCTCTCACCCGCATCCTCTCTCTTTCTCTAAAATTACGTCTTTTTCATGGCTGCCTTTCCTTACTTCATTTTGTAAGTCACAAATCTAACGTCCTCTCTCCCAACTTCGCATCACGGGAAAACAAAACACAAGAAAAAGGAAACCCTAGAAATTTAAACTACCGTTTCGTTCATTATGAGTTTTTACCCAATTTACTTCGTTTCAGTTCATTTCATTCTGTTTTGTTGTCTGTAAGCATTTCACTCCGAGGTTGAGATTAAATTTTCTACTTTTTTGTTGCTATTTTGTCCTGTATATTTGCCACTTTCTTCTCCCTCCAAATTGAGAATGCGCACTCCTTTATTTACTGTCAATCTTCCTTTAATTATACCTGTTGTGTTATCTGCTTAATTGTTCTTTTTGTTTTCTTTGCGTAGGCGATTTACCATCTATTTTTATCTGTCGCAGTGCAATTGATCTGATACGGGTTTAATTCATCATATGTTGGTTAGCCCCCCCATGCTTCACATACCAGTGATAGCTGGGTCTGCTTCCGTTTCTATAGTGGGATAGGAAATTTTGAAGTGGGCATGGTGGGTAAAGAGGATGCCTCCAGTAATTCTCGGGCTCCTTGTCAAGCTTCCAGCAACCATAGGATGTTTATGCGCTCAGCGTCATGGTCCTCTTCCCGTGTTGCCTCTCAAAACCCAGATGCTGAAGCAAAAGATTGTGGGGATCCAAATGGTAATGTAGGAAACAATAATGGGCAAAATCGTCGGTTCCCTGTTCCATTAACCCCGCGTTCCCATCAGAATTTCAAGGCTCGGTCGTGTTTGCCCCCGCTACAGCCATTGGCTATTGCTCGCCGGAGCTTAGATGAGTGGCCGAAGGCAGGGTCAGACGATATTGGCGAGTGGCCTGGACCGCCTACACCGAGTGGGAGAGGAAGTGGGGATAGATTAAAGCTTGATTTGTCATCAATTCAGCGAAACCCAGATAGGAATGGTGGGCTTGTGAAGAGGGATAAGATTGCTTTCTTTGATAAGGAATGTTCAAAAGTGGCTGAACACATATATCTTGGTGGGGATGCGGTTGCAAGAGATAGGGATATACTAAAACAGAATGGGATTACGCATGTTCTGAATTGTGTAGGTTTTGTTTGTCCCGAGTATTTCAAAGCCGATCTCGTGTACAGAACTTTGTGGTTGCAGGACAGCCCGTCAGAGGATATTACTAGTATTCTATATGATGTTTTTGACTACTTTGAAGATGTTAGAGAACAAGGTGGAAGGGTTTTTGTTCACTGTTGCCAAGGGGTGTCTAGGTCTACGTCCTTGGTGATTGCATACCTAATGTGGAGAGAAGGGCAGAGTTTTGATGATGCCTTTCAGTATGTCAAGGCGGCGAGGGGTATTGCGGATCCAAATATGGGTTTTGCTTGCCAGTTGTTGCAGTGCCAAAAGAGAGTGCATGCATTCCCTCTTAGCCCGAGTTCTTTATTGAGAATGTATAGGATGGCCCCACATTCACCATATGATCCGTTGCATCTTGTCCCAAAAATGTTGAACGATCCTTCTCCTTCTGCACTGGATTCTAGGGGCGCATTTATCGTTCATATACCTTCTGCAGTATATATTTGGATTGGCAAGAACTGTGAAGCCATAATGGAAAAGGATGCTAGAGGGGCTGTTTGTCAGATTGTCCGGTATGAGAGAGTACAAGGGTCGGTAAGGATGATCAAGGAAGGAGAGGAACCAGCTCATTTTTGGGATGCTTTTACGCACCTCTTACCTTTGATGGAGAAACCCGGCAATGGTGCAGAGGTTGGGCAATCAACTGTCACGATTTTCCCAGGTGACAGGAAAGTAGTCCCATATAATGTCGATTTTGAGATTTTCCATAAAGCTATTAGGGGGGGATTTGTGCCTCCATTTGCGTCTTCTGAGAATGAACATGAAACCCAACTTCCTGCTAGAGAAAGCAGTTGGAGTGTACTAAGGCGTAAGTTTGCATCTGGCGACATGAAGGAGTTTGTGACAGCTCCCAAATTGTACCTCTCCAGGGTCTACTCAGATTCTAGGATGGTAGGACATTCATCAACAAAATTGTCATCACCTTCGCCATCATTGTCGTCTTCATCCTCGTCATCATCTTCTGCTTCTTCACCTTCGCATCTCTCTCCAAATTCCATCTCTTCGGATTTGAGCACTAATCCGCATCTGTCAGAGTCCTCTCTGGATTCTCCTGCTGCCGCTTCATGTTCTCTTCCGGCATCTTCAACGCTGTCTAACTTTTCTAACTTGTCTCTCTTTTCGTCCAAAACTTCTGATGGCCCTGAAGTTGTTGGCGTCAATTTTCTTTCACAGCCATGTTCAAAATCCACTTCTGCTCAATCTAAAATATCTTCACCTTCCCTTGCTGAGCGCAGGGGTAGCTTATCAAAATCTCTGAAACTGCCATTGATGGCTGATAATTCGAAGGTGACATATACTCCCTCATGTTATCTTGCTGATCAAGAAGATTGCGTCAGGATAAACAATAATACCTGCCCTCCGTGTGAACTGGATAGGATAGAAGATGTTTTAGAGTCCAAGGATATAGCGCAAAGTGGGGAGGGAAATTTAACTCCATTCTGGAGAAATAATCCTCTGGCAAATTTCCTGGGGTCTTCTGTCTCAAATGGGATAGAGGAAAGTGGTTCAGCACCTAGTAAGCTTATGCAACCTTTAGTATGTCGGTGGCCCAGTTTAGAGAAGATTGCAACATTTGGTGCAAGTGATGTGAATTCTAAAGATGCTTTCGCTATTTTCTCTCCAGGTTTAGGCAAAAATGAGAATAGAATATTATATTTTTGGGTAGGAAGGTTTTTTGATCATGATGAAAGTCGGATTCGATTGGAAAGTGACAGAGAGTTAGATAATTCAAAAGAGCTTGACTGGAATCAAATTGGTCGAGATGCTCTTACCCAAATGGGTCTTCCGATAGACACCACTATCAAGGTATTATTCTTCGCTTACTGCATTATATGTTATTTTCTTCTTTTTTGTCTAGAACTTTTATCATTTTCAACCTGCCTACAACTTTAAGGAAAGGTTCATATATTGTATGATTTAGTCTGTTTGTTATTTCGAGTTTAAAGCCTTAGCATTTTAAAGGTAATATAAATGCCTTTATTACCTTTAAAACGTTTAAATGTTTGGGCAGTATGAGTTATCAAGATTAGCATGTTTTTCAGTTTAGGTGGAACATGTGGTATTGATCAGGGGTTTTCCCTTTGTGGTGTTTGTTTATAACTGGCGGTACTTATCAGGGCTCTCTCTCTCTCTCTCTCTCCCCACACACATTTCGGATGAATGCTTATGTTTTTATAAGTAAAATATAAGTAAAATAAAATGAATGCTTATGTTATTGACCTGCATTGATAATCTTTATTTATGTGTGATTTTGTTAAGTTTGTAATTGAAGAAGTTTTATTCTTTATTGGTATGTGAAATGGGCTAGCAAATGGAAACATCTAGGTTAAAATGCTTCTGGAAATCTTGGGAGCATCCTGACAAGAAAATTTGGTTGTCTTGATAAAATTTGATTTTGCCATCATGGTTCACTTGCGGGTTCTTTTCTATTTCCTTGATTGCGTCCATATATATTTTTAACATTCTGCTATTTGTAAAACTATCAGGGCTATTTGCTCCATTTATTCTACTTGGTTTTAAGATACAGCTTTGATCGGTTAATCACATATAGCTTCTTATAACATAACATTTCACCTTCAGCACATTTCTGGTCCAGTTTTCCAAAGGACAACTGCTTCGTGCTTTCTGTTTTCGTTTCTAACATATTTTATAACAAGGTTTATGCATTCTTTCTTTCTTGCAATGCTTAGTAGGTCCTCTAATTTGCACTCTGGATGTTGTTCATCAACAGATTGTTAAAGAAAATGAAGAGCCGATAGAGTTTCTTTCATTGCTGAGTTCATTGTAGTGGCGATACGAAGAGTCTGGAATCCAATGCCTTGGATCTTTGTCTGTTTCTTAGGTTGGCTTAACTCCTTGCAACTTTCTCAGGCATCAAGATGGACTAACCCTGGCAAAATAACCAGTGAGGTAATGGCCATCCACCTAAGTACTTTTCTTCTAGTTACCTCGAGCACATGATGGCACGTCTCTTGTTGTAATAGGGGTACTAGGTTTTCTCGCAGATTAATTTTTTAGAGATTAATCTTCTTAGAGCAAATCTTACTAACAACGTGCTTAATTCAAGCAAGACACTTCTTTTGACTATATATGTATAAGCCGGGACAGCTAGTTTTCCATTGAGATTAAAATTAAACCTTTGCTGCTTGGCCCACAGTGCGACTGCCAATGGTATGCTCAATTATTTAGCTTCTGCCCCATCAATTTTACGTTGGCATACTCATCAGCTGGCCTTTGAATGGTCATAACTAATGTCTTGGGCTTGTATTGTTAAAAGCTTGCAAAGATAATATAGCCGGAAAACCCAGCACAAAGCTTTGTGTATTACTACAAGCTTAAGCCTGGCTTTTGAGGTTCCTATTTTGAGTCCTTGGGTAAATCCATAAATGAGGCAAACAGGAAGGAAAGAAGGAAAAAATTCGGATTTATCCCATCTTTAAGCAATTTTTAGTTTTAAGCGTCTTTCATTCTTTTCTGGATCCAAACGAGCTCAATTTTCTGGAGAAGAGAATGAGGGTTAAAAGAAATGCAAGCAATAGAACAAGTATAGTTGGCCCGACAATAGCAATAAGGCTAAGTAATGTGTATTGTTTTACGGTGAGTGGAAAATTAGAATTCAAAATTTATATTTGTTATCTGTTTGGCAAAATAACCCCGAAGGAAGTCAAGTGTCCAGCGGTTTGAGTAAATATACTATTGTTTCCTTAAGCTTGCAGTTGTTAAGAGTACGAATATCTCCTTGTATCTTTATGAACAGTTTTTGTCCTATATAGGTTTTATGGACGGGCAATTTACTGAGAGCCCTTTTTTTTTTGGAAGAATGAATATTTTTTCTTAGTAATGATCCACGTACAATCATTTTTGCAACCCTTTATACAATCAATCACGTTTTAAATTAAGGGTAGTTAATGCTACTCTTACAAGTTATTTTACAAAAAAAAGGTCCCTAATTTGAAAGAAGGTTGTGTAAAGGGTTTTATGTATATTATTTTACTATTTTCTTCTATCCTGTCTATCTAATTGAGATATTTTCTATATGCTGTTTGCAGGAGGCCGCTTTTGAAGTTCTTTGTGGCTCGTCACCTGGTTGTACAGTGTTGTAACCCTCATTTTTCATGTACATTAAACTAGTAGAAACAATCTTGAAGGCCTTAGTAGACAGTATCTTTTTCTGGTTAATCTCATATTATGTTATAGTCCGGTTAATCACCACATCCACCGGGATGGTCATGCAATTGTTGAACAATATCACTCCAACTCAATACATTCACAATACATTACGCTCGAAGGGAGAACTGGGAAGTAGTTTGAAAAAAGGTTTGTAGATTAAATAGTTGTGTGGCGTTTCATTCATTGGATCGTGCTCGAATCTTTTGTACCTCTGGCTATTATTTAGGTAACATTATTACTAAGAAACTGAAAGAATTCCATCCATATAGAATTGGCACGCTGAATGCAGCTCGGAGTTTGGTGATGTCAACTCTGAAGAATTCCATCACACAGACATTGAGGTTCAAAGAGGACGGATTGTATTTTTCAGCCCTTGGGATAATCCTAATTCTGGATAACTTCTGGGTTCACTATATTCTTAAGAAAACCGAGTACCACTACAAAAACAGAGCGCTTAATTTTAACAACTCTTTTGGATCATGAAGGACAGTCTCACCCGAACAACCTTTTAACCATAGAGGGTGACGAACTCAAAAAAGTTGCCCTCGCCATCCGATTCCCCATTCTTAGACATTGACTTGGTAAAGCAGGCGTGACGGTTGGGTTGTGTTTGATTCTTTTTTTTTTTTTTTTTTTATAAATAAATTTTCAGTTATCTCTTAATTAAATTTATTTTTTAAACTTGACATGACAGTCATGTCGATCAGCTTATTAACTTTCTTTCGTAAAGAATTATATGCAGTGAAGAAGAAAGAAAAGGCTAGAGCACATAACGTGCTTGAGGAAAAGCCACACACAAAAGATGAAGTTTTTCATTCGTATATTTTCATTCTTCAGTACCTCAATACATTGAACCAAATAAATATATATTTATTTACAGATTTCTCTAGGTAAGATGAAAGAGCAAAATCTTGATCAACGGTGTATGATGATACAGTTTGTTATGGAGGAATGCTCTGGAAATGGAGCACGTGGTGCTCTGCCATTTGTCGTGGTGCTCTGCCATCTGTTGCAGAAATATTCTGCTGCTGGAGACAATGGTTGGGTAGTGCGGCTGTGCTCTGCTCCTGCAGGCATGAGGAGGTTATTGCCGTGGCTGCTGCTGTGTGCATGTTTTGTGAATGTCCTGAATCCATTGTTGTGGCCTGGCATGATGAATTTTCTGTCTTAATATTTCGTAACATCATCCCATGCAGAAAAAGCCGGAATCATTTAGCTCATTTTCACTACCTAGGCTATGCGCTCTCAATGGTACCATGCGAAAACCAACGGTTGCATGCTGCTCTTTATTTCGACCATTCCTCTTCCCTATGTAGCAGTAATTGTTGAGAAAATACACAGCCGAATAAATAAACGCACTCACACCAAAAATTTAATGCCAAAAATTTAATGCAACTGTCGTCAACTTCACTAATAAATAATGAAACACAGAAAAATATTATATAAGAATAAGATCACACTCAACTCAATTCTTTCTTTTTGTCCAGAACTCTCCTGGCTCTCTCTTTTATCTTCCTTGGCGTCGTGAGCGTGAGCCTCAATTTGCGGATAATTTTTCCCCAAATTTCGCCACCCACCCACGACTTGATGGCTGTGAATCTTGTTGGCAGACAGCTGGGGAACAAGCCCATGTGGGCACCCCATCAGTAATGGAGCCTCTCTCAAGCCGTATTATATAAAGAACCACAACACCTTAGTGAAACACAGCCACTTCAACTAGCGTCATACCTGGAGTGGTAAGCGGCAATGGCATCCACCGAAATTAGCCTTAAGCTCCTTATCGACACAAAGGGTCGCAAGGTCCTGTTTGCAGAAGTTGGGAAGGACTTCGTGGATTTTCTATTTGCCCTTCTTTCTTTCCCAGTTGGGACTGTCATTCGGCTCCTCTTAAAGAATGGTATGGTGGGTTCCCTAAGCAATCTATATGAAAGCATAGAAAAGCTGAATGAGACATACTTGCAGCCTAACCTGAACAAGGACACCCTTCTGAAGCCCAAAGTTGCTGTCGCTGCTGGTTATGATGCCCCTCTCTTGCTGACAGAAGATGAATCCATTAACAGAAAGCAATATTACATGTGTTCCAATTACCATCGAAATGTGGCTGATAATCCAAAAGCCATTTGTCCTGTGTGCAAACAATTTATGAATATTGAGATTCCTTTTGTTGCTCCAACCAGGAAAAGTGATCAGATATCGTCCGATGAGGGAGGTTTTGTGAAAGGGGTGGTGACTTACATGGTGATGGATGACTTGGTAGTCAAACCCATGTCTACCATTTCCGGTATAACTTTGCTCAACAAGTTCAATGTCCAGGAATTAGGCTCTCTTGAAGAGAGGGTGGTTACTTTTGACATGGATGAGGTATATCTATATATGATGCTAATTAATCTTAATTTTTCTCTCACCTTCATTAGGTTTTAATATATTTTGTAGGGACTGAGACATACGTACTGATCTCCATGTCCTTTTGTTGCTAGGGTTTGAAGCTGCTGAAGTACTCCCTGAGTTCCAAGACAGTTCTAAGCAGTGTCTTCCTTGGGAATACAGGGCCATAGGAGCTAGGGGCGATATGGTTGCTTGGAATAAAATCCCAGTTATTTCCTTAGTTTGGAAGTAAAATGTAGTTTGCTAAACTGTCTCAAGAAAGTGTTGTGTGAGGAGAATATGCTAAAGAACTGGAATTTTGGTGCTGTTTTTGCTTAACTATCTGGAGATGATTTGGATTAACCTGTTTTTCCTGTTTTGTATTTTGGTTTGTTACATTATGCTGAATGGAGTTCTGAAAAGCCAAGATGTTGCCCATGTCTTTGCTCACTAAAATCAGACAAGGCATTTAGGATGTATGATATCATATTAAATTCACATAAAGATCACCAGATTAATATAAAAAATACAAAATAGATTTAGAATAACAACGTTTCTCTTGTCATCTATTTTTTCCTTTGTGCAGAAAATTGAGGGAAAGAACTTCCGTCGGCCTCTAATAATACTATAGTTACCATTTTAACGTCGCGAAAGTCCAGCCCATTATATTGGCTTGGGCTTATGCTCGATTTGAAACGGAGTAAGTTTGTTTTTGTTTTTTAATAACAAAAGGAAGTAAGGATATCCGTAATTCTGTACTGTATATGTAGAAACAACATTCATCTTCTTCGCTGGAAAACCCGACTCTACGGCCGCGGCAGCCCTCATTGTCTCTCACAGGTAACAAATCTCTCCTTCTTCCTAAATGCACATTGTGCTGAGTTATGCTCGAACAGTTTCTATATTCGTAAACGGTATTCGATATCACTGTCTCAGATAACAATTTTGTTATCTAGATCTGAAACTTAATATTAGTGGGGACTAACGCGCTTTCATTTTACAATTTGATTTTTTTAGTTGACGAAGTGCTTTGGGTAGAGCTTTCTTCATTGTGCAATTTTTGGTACTATTGCGTTCTTCTGGCTATTCGGAATTGTTTCTATTTTCTTTTGGGATTGTGAAGAAACGGTAATTTTTAAGGGTGGTTGTTGGATATGATTTGGGAGTTCGAGTTTCTCTGGCTTTTCAATTTAATTTCTGTGAATGTTAAATTTGTATCACATTGAACTACTTTTCTGAGTTTATTTGATGCTTATCAACGGAGGAATGTTGAGTGAGGGATGCTGAATGAGGAGGTTGGCTACCTGGGAGAAGAAGAAAAGAAACGATTTTTTTTTTGGGGGGACGGGAGTTCTGTACGAGAGAAGAAACGATTCGGGGGGATTTCCTGTACGAGAGAGGGTGGTGTTTTTTAAGAGAGAGAGGAGGGAGAATTTGGAGTTGATTTTTTTTTTTTCTTTTTTAATCAAGGCAGCATTTTTCGTGCGGGGTATTTCACTTACGAAAATGCTACCCGCTATTGGGATTTTTTTTTTTATTTAATGATGAAGTAAGTAGTTTTTAATAATATTATGATTTTTTTTTACTTTTAAAAAATGTTTAAAAGTATAAAAAATACATGTAAAAAAAATTTAAAAAAAAAATTTAGAAAACAACTAATAGGAACCGAGCGGGAGCTCCCATAGATGAGTGTAGCACCACCCTTTCACTTAAAAGGCTTATGTGTAGCATGCCTCTAATTTAGCAAAACCTCACTATATTATTTATTAGTGAAATGAATGATTACGGGGTTTCAAATCCGTTTAGAGCACTGGTATTGACTTAGTCAATGTACATAAAAGTGAAGAATGTCCATAAAATTTCTGGTATATTAGATTAGTTTAACACAATTCATTTGAAAGATGAGGTACAATAATTTTATCCCTAAAGTCATATATGAAGGGAATTGTAGTATATTCATTCTAATATTTTATTATTTTTTGTGTTTCCTTTTTCTTTCTCTCTAGTGTGTAACTTCATCTATACAATAACTTCATCCCTAAAATTACGATGTATTTTTCTATTATTAATTATATTTTTATAAAATAATATTAATCATCTTTCTTTTAATATTTTTTAAAATATAAAAATAATTAAGAAATTATTTTTTGCAGCTATCTATAATCATTTAAAAATCATAATAATATGAGAAAATATGAATAAGATTTTTATTAATTATTTATAAAGTACAAAATAATGCAATAATCTTATCTTATAACAAATTATAATATGAGTAATGTTCATCTATATAATTTAATTAAAGATTAATAATACAAAATAATAATATTTATTATTATCGAAAGTGTGAGGACTAATCCAATATAGATTTCAAATTTTAAGTGATTGGCTAGAAGTAAAAAAATTTCATATTAGTTAAATTTTGAAGATTGGGATGACTGCTCCAATCCCAATGCTTTTATGGGAGTATCGGAGATTTCATGACATCACCGCATGGTTTTGATGGATGAATGTTTCAATATGAGGAGATGGACTTCCAACAAAACCGAGTAATCTGGGTTCACTATATTCTTAAGAAAACCGAGTACCACTACAAAAACAGAACATTTACTTTTAGCAACTCTTTTGGATCAAGAAGCAAAGTCTCATCCGAACAACCTTTTAACCATAGAGAGTGACGAACTCAAAAGAGTTGCCCTCGCCATTCCCCATTCTTTGACATTGAAGTGGTAAAGCAGGCGTGAGGGAGGAATTGATGTTTGAGAGCCCCAGTTGTAAAGTAGAGAAAGGAATTCTACAATGCAGATCAGGTACACGACGGTGTGCTTGGTGCTTCTGAAGACAGGTTACACGCCAAACCACTTTTTGTGTTTGGTTATTTATTTTTTATATATATAAATAAATTTTCAGTTATCTCTTAATTAAATTTCTTTTTTAAACTTGACATGATGACAGTCATGTCGATCAGCTTATTAACTTTCTTTCGTAACATCATCCCATGCAGATAAAGCCGGAATCATTTAGCTCATTTCCATTACCTAGGCTATGCGCTCTCAATGGGTACCATGCGAAAACCAACGGTTGCATGCTGCTCTTTATTTCGACCATTCCTCTTCCCCATGTAGCAGTAATGGAGTCTCTCTCGAGCCGTATTATATACAGAACCACGACGCCCTAGTGAAACACAGCCGCTTCAACTAGCGTCATAACTGGAGTGGTAAAGCGGCAATGGCATCCACCGAAATTAGCCTTAATCTCCTTACCAACACAAAGGGTCGCAAAGTCCTGTTTGCAGAAGTTGGAAAGGACTTCGTGGATTTTCTATTTGCCCTCCTTTCTTTCCCGGTTGGGACTGTCATTCGGCTCCTCTTAAAGAATGGTATGGTGGGTTCCCTAAGCAATCTATATGAAAGCATAGAAAAGCTGAATGAGACATACTTGCAGTCCAACCAGAACAAGGACACCCTTCTGAAGCCCAAAGTTGCTGTCGCTGCTGGTTATAATGCCCCTCTCTTGCTGACAGATGACGAATCCATTAACAGAAAGCAATATTACACGTGTTCCAATTACCATCTAAATGTGGCTGATAATCCAAAAGCCATTTGTCCTGCGTGTAAACGCTTTATGAATATTGAGATTCCTTTTGTTGCTCCAACGAGGACAAGTGATCAGATGCCGTCCGATGAGGGAGGTTTTGTGAAAGGGGTGGTGACTTACATGGTGATGGATGACTTGGTAGTCAAACCCATGTCTACTATTTCCGGTATAACTTTGCTCAACAAGTTCAATGTCCAGGAATTAGGTTCTCTTGAAGAGAGGTTGGTTACTTTTGACATGGCTGAGGTATATCTATATATGATGCTAATTAATCTTAATTTTTCTCTCACCTTCATTAGTTTTTAATATATTTTGTGGATATTGAGACTTACGTACTGATCTCTATGTCCTTTTGTTGTTAGGGTTTGAAGCTGCTGAAGTACTCCCTGAGTTCCAAGACAGTTCTAAGCAGTGTCTTCCTTGGGAATACAGGGCCATAGGAGCTAGGGGCGATATGGTTGCTTGGAATAAAATCCCAGTTATTTCCTTAGTTTGGAAGTAAAATGTAGTTTGCTAAACTGTCTCAAGAAAGTGTTGTGTGAGGAGAATATGCTAAAGAACTGGAATTTTGGTTCTGTTTTTGCTTAACCATCTTGATATGATTTGGATTAACCTGTTTTTCCTGTTTTGTATTTTGGTTTGTTACATTATGCTAAATGGAGTTCTGAAAAGCCAAGATGTTGCTCACTAAAATCAGACAAGGCATTTACGATGTATGATATCATATTAAATTCACATAAAGATCACCGGATTAATATAAAAAATACAAAATAGATTTAGAATAACAATTCAAAAAATGAATAACAACGTTTCTCTTGTCATCTATTTTTTCCTTTGTGCAGAAAATTGAGGGAAAGAACTTCCGTGGGCNTTGGATTAACCTGTTTTTCCTGTTTTGTATTTTGGTTTGTTACATTATGCTAAATGGAGTTCTGAAAAGCCAAGATGTTGCTCACTAAAATCAGACAAGGCATTTAGGATGTATGATATCATATTAAATTCACATAAAGATCACCGGATTAATATAAAAAATACAAAATAGATTTAGAATAACAATTCAAAAAATGAATAACAACGTTTCTCTTGTCATCTATTTTTTCCTTTGTGCAGAAAATTGAGGGAAAGAACTTCCGTGGGCCTCTAATAATACTATAGTTACCATTTTAACATTACGAAAGTCCAGCCCATTATATTGGCTTGGGCTTATGCTCGATCTGAAACGAAGTAAGTTTTTTTTTTTTTAATAACAAAAGGAAGTAAGGTTATATACGTAATTCTGTACTGTATATGTAGAAACAACATTCATCTTCTTCGCTGGAAAATCTTACTCTACGGCCGCGGCAGCCCTCACCGTCTCTCACAGGTTACAAATCTTTCCGTCTTCCTAAATGCACATTGTGCTGTGTTATTAATTCAGTTTCTATTTGCGTAAACGGTATTCGATATCACTGTCTTAGATAACAATTTTGTTATCGAGATCTATAACTTAATATTGGTTGGGAGTAACTTGCTTTCATTTTATAATTTGATTTTTTAGTTGACGAAGTGCTTTGGGTAGAGCTTTCTTCATTGTGCAATGGCTCCAGCTAAAGGTTCATTTCTTCTTCCAATTTCCTTTCTAAGTATTGTTTTGTTTCATTGTTGAATGATTGTTGTCGTGGCTTTCTGTTTTTGACCATTCGTTTGTATAACAGAGTGTGTTGTGCCTCGTACGTGTTTGGATTAGTAATGGCGTAATAATATGTATGAAGCACACTTACCCAAAGAATAGCGCGACACCACCTTGATCCGTAAAATTAATGCTAACTTTTGCTATAATTATGAGTAATGGCTTAATAATTATGTGTGTGTTGCATCATAATTCCGTGATACGTTTGAATATATTTTTTGGCCAGTCTTCTTACCTTAAACTACATAGTTGGTATCCTCGGATCTTCCGAATGACATGAGCGCATCTATTATTTGATTTTCTTTTGGGAGCGATGAAGCTGAAACTCCATGGAAAATTTTGAACGAATTGTGATCTACTTTCCGATGTCTGTTGACTTCACTCCTTTTACCCTTAAAAGTATATATATGTATGGCCACAAGTAATATTGCTCATCATCATTTAGCTGTTGCATTTTTATTTTATTTTGTTCCTTGCTTCTTTTGTGTCTGAATCCCATGGGATGGGCATTTCTTCGTTTTTTTTTT
>QEOT01002968.1:61899-89294 GCA_003123785.1 Pterocarya stenoptera
TTTCATTTTATTTTGCTGGAATGGCCTGAACAATCGCTGGTGGTTCCTGTTACAGGTGGATATTCCTAATTTTGATCGAACTTATTTTTCTGGGAAGAGTTGAAAGAATGAAATAGCCCTGTATTTCTTTCTTGTTTATCAGGGAACCATGTTATACTATATCCTACAGATATGCATATAATAGATGTGAATCTTATCCTTGTGTTTGATTAAGGTCAATGACAACTAATTTGTCGTCATTAGAACGGCTGAAGATTATCAACATTTTAATGGCGTAGAAGCCTGCTGCTGTTTTCTTGTATCTCCAGAAACAGCAACGAGGTGATAATAAACTTCAGAAAATGTTTGAAACTATACTAGCATTCTGACTTTGCAGATGTTATAGGGTGTGATAGCTCTTAAATCAATTTTTACCAAGGAGGAAGAAAATCCAATAGTTATAAAGTACAGTCACATCAGTAGCTGTTTAAACTCGGAAAAATACAACAATAAATATTAGTTACGCCAAGAGCGTTCTGCCAAGTTTCGCCTTCAAATATCTATTAGGTCTTGTCCGGAGTCAGAATCCTCCACTCACAGTGGTTAGATTCCGTCGGCTTCCTTTGTTTAAGCTAGGAAATTGGAAGCTCGGGAGGAATTGTCAAATTTCATTTCAGTTTTTGAGGGTCATTGTTTCACGGAAATGGGTTTGACTTGGGGAGCATTGAAAATGGAAGTTTTGTTTGAGACGTCTCACTTTGGCCAGTGAGTTTGCTTGCTAGCAATGGATTAAGGAAAATGTCGGCATTAATTGGCACTACACTGCCACCCCCAAACGTCTCACGAAATCCTCCACAGATTTTGTTTGTAAATTAATATGATAAAGTAATTAAACAGCTCAAGATTGGCTACTTGTGATAAGATTTCGGATTGACAATAGTTTATGGGCAAAAGATTCAACGGTTATTTCCTTCTTGTTGTATACCACTTTGTCCATTTGCACCTACGTCTTACTGCATGCTCACCATGCTCCACGCTTTTATCATTTCCCAAGTCAAGCCCTTATAAATATACGAACATCACACTCCGCTCGGACGTCCTCCAAAGACAAATCTCTTGCACATGAGTTGCACCTCACTTTTGCTTGCCTGCCTGCCCGGAAATATTAACCTCTAGAAACCAACAACTTTGGAGCAAGCAAACTTGAATAGGTTTCTTCACTTTTTAGCTATATATATAATGGCTGTTGATATAAGACGAACAACAGTGCTATGCATGCCAAGGCAGCAATGGCCAGATAGAGAGAGTAGCCCTGAGAGAACCAAGATTTGGTTCGAGCCAAAGCCTAAGAATACCGTGCAAAAAGTTCCCGTCATTTACCACCTCTCCCGGAATGGCCAACTTGAGCATCCTCACTTCATGGAGGTGCCTCTGATCTCTTCACCCAAAGGGCTTTATCTTTAAGGTAAATATTCCAAAGATTGAAGTAAAACATCAAAGTCCTCACTCACTGCTAACGATCTTCTTCTTGTATTATTGACTTTGCCCATTGCTCAGATGTGATGAACAGACTAAATTTTCTTCGAGGACAGGACATGGCCAAATTGTATTCTTGGTCTTCAAAACGGTAAATTTGCTTGTATTCCTTGCACATTTTTTTCTCCCTAAATCCTGGTTGGTTTCTAGAAAATGTAGCGGAAGAAAGAAAACTACAAGTTTTTAGCTAAAACAAAGACCTTTCGCTGATGACGGAAGCATAAGATTGAATTCATTTTCGTTTCAGGAGCTACAGAAATGGATTTGTGTGGCAAGACTTATCCAAGAACGAATTCATATACCCGTGTCACGGCCATGAATATATTCTCAAAGGTTCACAACTCTTAGAAACCTCTTTGAGCTTTCGATCCTATGAAAGGGCATCATCATCATCATCAACGTCAAACATTTCCACAGAAACAAACAGTTCGAGTGTAGATTCCAATGTCCCGGCCATTCTCAGGAAAAAGAATCCGTCCTGGAGTTCATTTGAAGACCTTCGTGAATATCAAGTTTACAAGGCCAAAACTGCTGCAGAGTTCGCTGAAAAAACTGCTAACGCAGCAACACAGACTGAGGATCACAAGGGGAGGCCAAGAGGGAAAGATATCGAAGAGATGGAAGGGGGTGGTTAAACTAAGCCGAGTGCAGAAGAGGTTTCTTCATCACTTTCAAAGTCTAGCTTGGAAAGGTGTTCGAAGATTGATCATGGGTCAGCAGATTTAGGAAATCCGACGGTGGAACACGACCGACTTCCCAGTGGGAGGATGAAGGCATCTACGGTGTTGATGCAGTTGATCGGGTGTGGATCGAGAAGGATTAAGGATTTGTGAGTACTCATGAACTTACAGCGATTCAAGTGTTAGGGTGTGACAGAATATGGAGTACAAATGAAATTAATGAGTTGTTGTGCATATGAGAGAGAGAGAGAGAGAGAGAGAGAGGCTGAGAGCTGCCTTAAAACACTATCTTGTTTCCCAAGATTTTCCAGCGCAATATACTATGTTTACATCTCCTTTAATATTATTTTTCTATCTAATTTTTTTTTTAGTTTTACTATTTAAATATGGATTAAAAATTCAGAACATAACATTTTTGATAATCTAAAAATAAATAAATTCAATCAGCCAATGTAGTCATATATTTAATTAAAAATAAATTTAATTTTTTAAAAATTGACCTTATTTTTAATTAAATTTTTTAATTAAATGACATGATTAAGAAGGTGATGTTCTGAGAACTTTAGTCCAATTTCAAAGAGCAAAAGGAAAAAAATAGTAAAACAGTAATAAAAAATGTATAAAGATATCATTATCCATGTAAGGTGGATCAAAGATTCACTGCAATCTTCGTCTTAAGAATTGGATTGAACTTCGAGGGTTTTGAACGTTTTAAAGGGGCCTACGCCCAACTAGGTTGTTGTTGACTAGTTAAATAGGCCTGAGCCCATTAGTTTGGTTGGGTTTAACGGCCCGTAGTAAAAAATTTATGGCCCGTTTATGAAAAGTCCAGTGATGGATATGGAATTCAATTCAGAATCCACAAGAAGAACTAATGCGTTGCGTTTCTTAATTGCTCACTCCCAACTCTCTTACTTGCTTCCCGCACAACAATTTTGACAAGGATTGTGGTTTTCTAAATAAATATTCAGAACCAAATTCCCAACTCCTTTTTTTTCTCTTAGCAAATGGATGAATTTCTACTGAACAAGGGATCCTCAGGATTCAAACCTTTCAGAAGTATCGTTCTCGTTTGTTTTTAGAAAATTGAGCTATGATATGATTGTTGTAAACAAAATAAAAAATAAAAAGCAAACCTCTGTGAACAGTGTTTGGTATATTATTTAGATCATACCTATATATATATAAACTATTTAGATATCATCATCATAGATTCATATATCACATTGGACTGAGATTCTGATTGGCCAGGAATTATTTTGAGGCCAACGGCATAATTAGAAAAAGCATAGTAAATAGGTGTTAAAAATTAAAACTAATAGTAATTTGAACGAGTTTACGAGCATTAGGATATGGATCTTGTGGGATTTTGAAAATGGGTGAGGTTAAAAAAAAATCTCAATACACTAGTGTTTCTCTTTGAAAATTATGTATGACATGAACGAATTGAAAATCCGGGGCTAGTCTTTGGGATTTGATTCCACATTCTTTAACTAGTCTGAATATACAGAGATATGCATGTATGCAGGTATATATATAGGCACACATAATTTATAATTTATAATTTATAAGAGTAATGTAACGTATAGTCGTGAAGTACATAAGTATCGTGTAGTTATTTTGAAAAAGATTAAGATTTATTATTAAAAAATAAATAAATTTTTATATAAATTTTATATTTATTTATTTTTTTTAAAAGATTACGCAACTATGGCATAATTCACTATTGGAAATACGATTTCTCAATATGTAATTTGTATATATATGTCATTATGTGTATAGACTCGAGAACAAAGACAGAAGGTAGGGGAGTCATCCATGTCCAGAACCTCTCTTTTCTCTCTGCGCTTGTGCATTGTCTTTACATAACAAGTATATGTATCAGCCCGCGTCACTTACAACTTCGTTGGTTCCCGTCCAAACCTTTTCCCGTATCTCTTGCTCAAGTATATTCCTCACGACTCTGTTACTATTGCATGCTTTGAATTCGCCAAAAAAAGCAGCACTTCCCTGAAAGGCTGAAATACACACCCTCTCGTGTGCTCTTCAACATAGCGCGCGTACATCTTCTAGACCCAATCTTCTTTCATATGTATGTTCCTCTTGCTTGTCATCTTTTTCATTCATTGGCTTCAAATCTGGCTCATGATTAATTGGTTGATATTGTTTTTCGTAAATTCTCTTTATTTGTCTGATTTTCTTGGTTGACTCTACTGGGTCTTGTTTTCAGTATTCAATGGGACCCATTAGAGGGTTCAAGAGGAAGAAGAGGGCAGAGAAAAAAGTTGACCAAAATGTCTTGGCTGCTTTGCTCCGCTCCCAACCCCAGCCCTTGGATTGGTGGGACGACTTCTCCCAGAGGATTACTGGTACAATATATTCCACAGTTTTGTATTATGCATTTGCATATTTTGCTTGCTTGTTGGTTGGTTCCATTTTTTGAGTTTTGTGGATATTATGCATTGAGATTGGTGCTAGTTGTCATGTCTCGTTTGCCGCTTACGAGGGCAACAGTTGGGATTTCTTAGCCTTTGGTGAAATTTGAAGACATGGGTCAATGTAGTTTTCAAATATTGGATTGAAATTTTCGATGTCTACATTCACTCACCCTTTTTATTGTTTTGTAAAGCATGAATTATGAGAACTGCAAACTAGAATGTATTATTACAATCTTTTAGCTTGTATTTCTTGCTTATCTTCTATTGATGGATTTGTGTGGATTTGAATTCCACATTAATATTGCTTACCTTGCCGCATACCTGGTGTGATGATTAGGAGGGGATTAGTTAGGTTTCCATGGCTCTTGGTGAAATTTAAGGTCATGGGTCGATTCCAGTTTCAATAATTGGATTGATTTGTGCATGTATCCTTTCATTCCAATATTCTAGTTGTGCCACATTATGACTTTGATCATAACTTACTGGTATGTATGGCAACAGTAAACCATGGAAGACTTTTATTTCTTGATTTGTGTCCGTTGTTAAGTTTCTGTAGATTCCATACAATGATGTTTCTCTTAGTGGCCTGATGATATGGTGCTGCAAAGGATAGGTAAGTTGGTTTTCTTTGTATCCATAAAAACATTAAGACTTGAGAAAAATCCAGTTTGTAAGAAATAGATTGGTTTCTTGTCTTTATGTTGCAACCTGATAATATCATGTACAAAAGAGTTCACTGAAGTTTCTTATATCTATATTTTTTATGTTTTTGCCATTCAATTTGTTTCTTATGTTCTCGTAAGTGCATCTACCGTAATCTTTTGGGTTTCTCCTCTCCATTATACTAGGAAGGGGGATCATTACAATTATCTCTGCTGTTTTCTTGATTTAATATATTTCTGGAAGATTAAAGCCAACATTATGATTTATCAGTCAGAAAAGCCTCTTTAAATGTCTATAGAAGATAGCTGAAATTGATAATGGGAATGATTGATTGGAAAAATGAACCACTTCACAAAACACTTCAAGGCCCAAGGACTTGGGCAGAAATATGGTAAGGGAAGAGTGATTGAGCACCTAGTTTTTCATTTGTTGCTCCTTTCACAAAATACAATGAATAGAAGAAAACAATACCCCGTTGATGTCAAGATTATGTTCTCTAGAGGATGTAGTTATCCAATTTGTTCTACTTATTACGGTATGTTTTGACACTCTTATCTATGAGTTGATGGTCCTTTGTAAGTTTTTCAATCTATATCAAGCAATGGATTTTATTCCCAGAGTATATTCGTGTTTAGAATCTAATTGGAAATTCTTGCTATGGATTTAATACCTAAGGAGATCTTTTCCGTGTCTAAAATACATCTCCGCTTTCAAATATTTAACAATCATCATTATTATAGAGATCGACAAACATTTCCTTTTAATTAAGATTTGAAACAACCATGGATCACTTCCTTTTAGAAATAGACTCATTCTCAGAAGGTAAAATTACTAACTAGCAGCAATCCTAAATAAATTTGTTCCGTCTCTTATGTCTGTTTATCAAAGAGCCATGAAACTGCTGCTGTGTATCACCTGGATGTTCAGAATGAATTTGGGACACTTCCAGGCACCGTTGTCTGTCTTGCTTCTGTTCTCCAATTAAAAGTTTCTAGCCATACACTTCCAACAAGATTAGGCAGTTGGTGTGTGCTTGAAAAAACTAAAAGAAGGACGTTTCTTAATTTTTCTTCTTATATTTCAAATGTATTAATGAAGTGGAAAGGGATAAATGTCGGAGCTCATCATGGGAATAAAAAATGCTCATATTATGCCCGTCATTATTCTTTTTCTAATTAATTTTATAGCTTGCTTTTTGTACTGTTCCTGATAATTATGTTTAGAAAGTGTTTAGGATTACAGAGTTGATATGTTATAAACAAAATAAGAACTAAACTGGGCATGCTTCAGAATTTTGTCTCTATATTCCAGAAACTCTGGGGGAATTTAAGTGAAGTCATGTTCCATGGGTTTTCGTAATTAATATGAGGGGGCTTCTTCTTTTCACGAACAAAAACTCTCCCTAACGGCCATTAGATCGCTTATACCAACTGGGGGATTCCTTGTAGGAAACACGTTTGTACTTTAGCTTGATCATGAGGCAGAAACATAAGTAAACCTACTTAGTTATAGAGGACCTGTGTTTCTTGTAAGACAGCGAGGCATAAGTTTTTAGATATCTCAGAGATATTAATATACTGTATATCAAGAAGAGAAATCTTTGGTCTACACAAAGATCGTATAAGAGTGAACTTACAAACTAATGGGGCTTGACATGTGATGTCAGATTGTAAAACTCTTTTTATTGTAAAGTAAATCTAGCATTTCATATCTAGGCACGTCAGTTTGTAATATCACTTTTGTAAGATTTTTGTGTAAACCCAGCACTTCTTTATCAAGAAAATGAAATATTCAGAGATTCAGGATGTGCTTGAGAGAAACACATGGAATGACAGCGGAATGTATGGTTTGTATTCCGGGAAGTGTTGGTTTCCAGTGATTGGAGCAAAGGATTTTATATTAGCATTACATTGATGAAACTGATTTTGTGGTACGTGGCTGAAACCTTCCAAAAAAAGAAACTTTGTAGTATGCGGTTCAGTCCATGGACTAACATCTGCATATGGGAATACAGTTTAGAAAATGGAATACAGTATGGTCTGAAACCTGCATATAGAAAATGGAATACAGTAAGGTCTGAGCCACTCATTCTTCCCCATTCTATTGTGATATGATTCTTGTTTTCCATGTTTAAGAATATAACCATCTTTTCTTGGTCTTGCTTGCATATGGGAATACAGTTTAGACTAAATAATCCACCATTTGCTTTTGCTAAGAAAAAAAAGGGTCCCCGATTCCCTTTAAATATATGTTGTCTGGTTTGTCATAGCTAGATGTTATCTTTTTTGTTTCTTAATGTTCGCTTTCTCCATGTCCACATCCTTGAGTGAGTATGTTCCAATTTTGCCACTTTTCAGGACCTTTATCTCAGTCAAAGAATCCAAACAAATTTGAATCTATTTTCAAAATCTCAAGGAAGACATTCAACTATATTTGTTCCCTTGTGAGGGACAATATGATGGCTAGGCCTTCCAACTTCAATGGTATAAATGGCAAGCCTTTGTCTTTAAATGACCAAGTGGCTGTTGCTCTCAGGAGACTTAGCTCTGGCGAATCACTATCAAGTGTTGGTGAGTCGTTTGGGATGAACCAATCCACAGTTTCCCAAATAACCTGGAGGTTTGTTGAAGCAATAGAAGAAAGAGGGATTCACCATCTCTGTTGGCCTTCAACAGAAGCAGAGATGGAGGAGTTAAAATCCAAGTTCCAGAAAATCCGGGGCCTTCCAAATTGTTGCGGTGCAATAGACATCACACACATCATGATGACTCTGCCTACAATGGACTCAACTGATGACATCTGGCTTGATCACGAGAAAAACTGCAGCATGATCTTGCAGGCAGTTGTGGACCCAGAAATGAGATTCCGTGACATAATTACCGGGTGGCCAGGAAGCTTGAGTGATGCCCTTGTGCTCCGAAGCTCAGGTTTCTTCAAACTTTCTGAAGAAGGTAAGAGGTTGAATGGAAAGGAAGTGGAGCTTTCTCAAGGAAAAGAGTTAAGGGAATATATAATAGGAGATGCAGGGTTTCCCCTTTTGCCATGGCTTCTTACTCCTTATCAAGGAAGAGGCCTCCTAGATTTTCAGTCTGAGTTTAACAAGAGGCACTTTGCGACTCGAATGGTGGCGCAGAGAGCGTTGGCTAGGTTGAAGGAGATGTGGAAGATAATTCAAGGAGTAATGTGGAAGCCCGATAAGCATAGGTTACCAAGGATCATTCTTGCTTGTTGCATACTGCACAATATAGTTATTGATATGGAGGATGAGGTGCAAGATGAAATGCCGTTGTCTCATCATCATGATTCAAATTACCGACAACAAACTTGCCAATCTGCCGACAACACTGCCGTTATTATCAGGGAAAATCTTTCACTCAGCTTATCTGGAAAACTAAAATCTTGAAAGCATTCTTCTTTCTCTTTTTGGACAATTGTCTACGACTTAATCGTCAAAGTACTCTTCCTTTTTGTTAGCTGAAATGGGAAGTTATACTTGTTTGGTTATTTTCTTTCACATTGAGCTTGGTCGAATAGTAAATGACAATTATATATATGAATCTCTCTCTTAAGAGAACTTTTAGCACAATGCTGAATATGATCAGGGAGGTGAACAAGTGTTTTCGCCACACAATAAAATGTGCCACGAATGAATTAAAAAACGTCTCACAATTTTTTTTGAGATGTTTTTTCCGGCTTGAGTACAAACATCTTTCAAACACACAAAATCTTCACCTCATTGTTTGTCTTAAATCTTATGATAATAAAAAATAAAAAATAATATTAACTTTCACAATTTTTTTTTTTCTAAAAATGCACTTCTCACAAAAAATAAAAATTCTATGTGCAGTCACTTTTACATATTTCTTGCATATTTTATTAATGTGATTGGTTGCATCATTTTTTTAATATAAAATAATTTTTTTTACCAATCATATCAGTAAAATACGTGAGAAATATACAAAATTGATTGCATGCACTATAAGTGAAAAAAATAAAATAAAAAAGAGTTCTCTGAGTGTATCTCAAGAAGTCTTTTCAAATCCGAATATATATAAAGATTATATAAATTTTTTACAGAAAATCTTAAAAAGGCCTAAAAAGTTTCTATACAATTTTTTTCTTATTAAAAAATAAAAATTCGATCCATAAATCTTGTAATGGGCAAGGTTCAACCATAGGTTAACGAGCCCAGGGCCCAACTTCTCAATTTCAACGGATTTGGGCTTATCCAAAGATTAGCCCCGCCTTCCCCACTCCCCGGAAAAAGAAGCCGAAGAATATGCTCAGGGACGAGAAGTTCTGGTTTGCTTCTTTTCACATTGCCTTGGCCGCCGCTCTCCAGGTAAAATTAAATTCTCATACACCCCCCAACCGATGCCGTTCTTTACACATGAAGATAAGAATATTGCCTACGTGTGTGTGTGTGTGTATACCGTATATATTACACATGATCCATTCAACTGGTGAAGGAAATTGATGGGAATTTGTATAAGGGTGAGTGCTCGGGTACATGACGCGGTGAAGGAAATTAATGCTCGTGAAAGTGATAGCGATCTGTAGTTAGGTAAAGGAGAAGATCTTTGGGTGCTACTTAGTAAGTGGTTCATAAGGATGTGGTTGGCGTGAGTTGCAAACTCATAAATCTCATATTTAGTTCTATTTTTGGAGTTTTCTTGGATTACCTACTACACGGTTCTTGTAAATGGTATCATGTCGTATATCTTGACTTTTCGGATATGGTATTCTGAATGACCCTATCTTTATAAGATTCCACATAATTATCTTAGAAATAAAATAAAATTTCTTAGTAGAGATAACACGAAAACAAACATACATGTAAATTAACGTGATAGAATTTTTCAATAGAATAATGAAATGATAAATACGTCGGAATTTCGTGTGCATATCACTCAACGGAGTATTAATACTTGCTCGTGGGAGTGATGATCTTTGACCATCTCCATTCTCCACTGGTGCACATGAACTACATGTCCAAACTTAATTTGCAGATTCTACTTTTTTTTGCTATTGATGTTTCTAACAAACAAGTGATTGAGAATATAAAAATTTTCTTCATCATTTTCATACCACACATCATATATAATTTTTTATTTTATTTTTTTTTCTTACCAAATATGTTATGTATAGACGATAAGTAGAAGAACTCAATTAATTTAAGAAAAATAAATATAATATATGAGGATGATGACTAACAAAGCTATTGAGAAGAGTGTGTCAGGATGAAAATGAAACAGTGTCATGAGAAAGTGTGAAAGGGAGAGGTGGTTAGACACGTAAGCAAACTTCCCTCACCACTATTGAGGCGCACGCAAGAAGAGAATCAGATAAAAAGCAAGCAGCCTGATGACTTAGGGACTTCGACTTCTTCTTTAACCTCTCAAAGGGGAGCTCTAGCGAGGGGGTCTTCTCCAACAAATATATTCAAGATCTCCATTATACAATAAGAAATGAGAGGCTATGAGAGACTGTAAACAAGTATATTATAGTCGATTTCTTCTTTCCCAAATGCCCGTAGATGTAGACATTATGCCGAATCACGTAAATTTTCGTGTCTCAATCTCCTATTTTCCTTGTATTTATTTTCTATATACCACTATGGATATACGCACCAACACAGTACGGCAGCATTGGACCACCGTCGGGAGCACCAAATCACATTGATCAAGGCCCGAATCATCGTAGTGAGCCGAAACATCAAACATTGGCAACATGGCTCCACTCGAGCACCGCTGGGACTCCCCAATATGGCTCAATCAGAACAAATTTCCTAGCACTAATGTGCACTCGGACACATCGAACCTTTGTCACTGTCGAAACATGGCAACCCATAGGCCTCAACTAGCCCGCCTCTAACCTTTGTTGCGCTATGGCAAGACAAGTCAGGTTCGCCACCTCACTTTGTGATTTGGGTTGTTTATGCTAATCGAATTGACCTTTCTTGGCACAGAAGAGTATCCTTCAGCAAAGTTGAGTCCCTTGACTCCCTGTGACACAATGGTCAGACACAAGTCCCTTGACTTGCCGACTCTCACTCCAGTCAAGCCAGATCCCTTGACTCGCCACAATGTATTGGTTGAGCTAGAGTTTGAGGCCTCGCCCACGCGACCAGTTGGACACAAGTCTCTTGACCTGCCAACCTTCGTGCCACCTCGCCACGATGCATTGGTCGGGCTAGGGCCTTAGGGCTCGCCCACATGACCATTTGGATGCAAGTATCTTAATTTGCCAACCTTCGTGGGCACTAGTCTTAGGACTTGCTCAGACCACTATTCAGACACAAGTTCGTTGACTTACCGACTTTCGCACTGATACAAGTCTCTAGACTCACGCCAAGAGTCATACTCGAGCCATAACTACTGCTAGCAGGTTACTTCCAAGAACGAGCTTTCGAGCTCCACAATCGTCTTGCACGGGTTGCCTTTGAGAAAGAGTTGATGGGCTCGGCTATCGCCTAAGGTGGACCCAGGGGTCGACGGGCCATCTGACCACTTTGCGTGGATTATTTCACACAAACTCCGATACTAACAGTAAATCGAAAACAAAATATCGGATGAATATACACTTTTTCAATAATGACAAACATACATGCAGATGTGCCGCTGGACTATGCATCATACGCAGTTGAGAACACCTCTCGCTGCATCCTAACTCCACGCTTGCATCATATGCGATCACCCACCATATCCGAGCTCGTGCTCGGATATGGAGTACACCTTTCGGCACATCTGAGCTGAGCCCTTGCATCTTACGCCGTCGAGTACACCTCCCGCCACATTGAAGTCTGCACTGCATCTTACGCAATGGAGTACACCTCCCGGCACATCCGCGCTAAGCCCTCGCATCTTACGCGGTCGAGTACACCTCCTGCCTCATCCGAGCTTCGCGCTCCCATCATATGCAATCGAGTACACCTTCTGCCACATATGAGCTCTGCGCTCGCATCATACTCGATCAAGTACACATCCCTCCACATCTGAGCTTTGCACTCGCATCTTATGCGGTCGAGTACACTTCCCGTCAAACTCCACATCTGAAAGTCTTTATCGTTTAACGCAAGTGAAGCGAACAACCAGGGACCAACTCCCAAAATCATTTTTTCACAGATTTCTACGGAAAATCTCTGTTGCATATTTTATCTTAAATATTCACAAGGTCTTTGTTGGGACAAATTATCCTTAAGAATCGCTGGCAACTGAAAAAAATAAAATATCTAGGCCTAGTGCACCAGGTCACCACTAGAAGATGAGGAAAAGCATAAATGTAAGGGAGAAGAGTATGTCAGGAGGCAAGGGGGATAGTGTAAAGAGAAAATGGGAAATGGAGAGATGGTTTGACACGCAAAGCAGACTTCCTTCACCACTACCAAGGCGCATGTGAGAAGAGGATCAGATAAAAAGCAAGCGGCCTGACGACTTGGAGACTTTGACTTCTTTTTCAACCTCTCAAAGGGGAGCTCCAGCAAGAGGGTCTTCTCCAGCAAATATATTTAAGATCTCTATTGTACAATGAGAAATGAAAGGCTATGAGAGACTGTAAACAAATATATTATAATGGTTTTCTCCTCCCCCAAACTCTCATAGACGTAGGTATTATGTCGAACTACGTAAATCTATATATCTCAATCTCCTATTTTTCCTGCATTTGTTTTCTATACACCGGTGTGGATGTACACACCGACATCGTACGACCAAATCGGACCACTTTTGGAGGTACCAAACCACACCGATCAAGGCCCGAATCATCTTAGTGGGCCAGAAGTGACTCTTTCTCCCATTCCAACATGTTTAGCGAGTTTTTACGCATCAACAATGATAGCTATAGGAAGTTTAGTTTTCCTGACAAGCAACCCTCTAGCTAGCTAGTAGCTATTATGTCAGAGTGTAGATGCAAGGGGGAGCAATGTTATATTGAAAAATTATACTCATTATCCTTACACAACACGCTACACATAAGTTTTTATTTACCTTGTCTTACCAAATGTTTGATGTATAGATGATAAGTAGAAGAACTCAATGAGTTTATAAATAATAAAACTATATTTTAAAAAAAAAATTAAAAAAAAAAAAAATTAAGTGTGATGTGTGATGTAGGGAGATGATCAATAACAAAACTCATCTTAGACAACATGACAATCTATTCCCAGGTTCTTAGTGAGGTCCATTGAGGAAAGTAAGAGCTGATTTGGTTATATAAAATAAAAATATCTCGTCTCATTTCATCTCATATAATTATTATAATTTTTTCAAACTCACACATAAAATATAACAAACAATTTAACTTTTTTAAATTCAAAAACAAAAATGATATTAAAAATTAATATTATAATAATATTTTATTTAATTTTTAATAAAATATTTTATCTCATTTTATATGTATTGAGTAATTATAATATTTTATTTAATTTTTAATGAAATATTTTATCTAATCTTATATGTAATAACTAGACGAGACCTGAAATAACTGTGGAGGCATGCTTTGCAGTTCGCTTGTAAATCCGTACGTCCTGGCCTTCAGTACTCAGAGTGACTCGGATGGTTTGAGAATTCCCCACACATAATGATCACATATACTTGTGTGCGCAACAGGAATCATGACTCATGCACATATATGGTACCATCTTTTACACGTTAACTTTCTTTGACTTCTTTAGCAATTTAAATACAAACCCGATAAAGAAGACAAATCCAAGACAGAGATACAGGGACTATGGTTCCAGTACATCCAGATGGAGCAATAGCAGGCCACAATTTAGTCCTTGGAGTCTTGGACCACTGAAAAATAAATAATCCTCTATTCGATCCTGACAATTACACTTCATCATCATCCAACATATACTGTTTATTATTTAGATTCCGTTTAAACAGTAAAAATATTTCATTTCATTTTGTTATTATCATTTTTTTAAATTTTTATATAAAATATAATAAATAATTTAATTTTTTTAATTTTTAAAATAATAATATTAAAAAATAATATTTTATTTAACTTTTAATTTTTATTAAAATCATTTGATTTAGTCTACTCGTACAAACTGCTCTTATTCTCATTTTTCTTATTCTCATTTTCTTAGCAGGTAGGAGATCAGCAATGACTTGTTCTTCAGAGAAGACAGCATCATGCTTTTTGATTTCCTTCCACACCGACAACGTTTGTAAACCCGTAAAAACAATATTTTAAACATGAGAATGAAAATCACAGTTACATTATATTTTACAATACCCACCCCGCGGCCCCCAAATTAATCATGTGCAGCATATATGACACCCACCCACAAGAAGAAAGAGACAGAGAGAGAGAGATACATGAATGCTGACTGTATTTTCCACAGACTTATAACTATACATAAGCATAAAACCAAACAGTGATGATGATGGAGAAGTCAATTACCTGCTTTAATAAGCTTGACCAGGACCAATTCAACAGTAGCGGTTAATCAAATAACTGTTTAGCTAATTAATAATATATATTGCACATGATATATGTTAGACCCAATTACTTAGGCTGCTGCATGCTTGCACCAACTCATGTTTAGCTAACTCATTAAATTGACTGGATCAAACCTTTTGAAAACCTATCACTACGAGAATAGCTAAAATCAAGAGATAAGACAGAAGAGATAAGGTAAAAAAGTTAGCTTAGACTCTTAAAAGGAAAAGGCTTCACAAGACAATTTGGACACTATCGTTTCAAGGAAATAATCTTTATAAATAGTCTACAAAAAATAACAAAGAGAAAGGGAGATTTTTTGACTATTTTATACATTTACTCTTATCCTATTACTGACTTAGATATCGAAGACGTTCCCTCAAACTCCCCAACTACTTTATTTTTTGGTTGTAGGCGACCGTTCGATGGTGATAGTGTAACACGTCCTCAACATCCATCTACATGTATTTTAGAAAAATTCAGATTTATTAATTATTAGCTTAATTGACTCACCAAGTTGTTGTGGTTAATCAAAGAACTGGTCCAGACCGCTAGGTTAATTTCACCAACCGCTTACAAAATTTATAAGCAGCCTTTGAAAACATCTCGATCGGTTCCATATACAGATTAAGTAGTCCTACGCACGCCAACCCCAAAAAGATAATGATCTAGATGGTCATGATGCCGGATGAGCTCGACCGATCGGCCAGGTTCATGCAATTAACTAACTATCTTGGACCTCTTCGTCATACAATCCCAAGTCAACATGACTGATCCGGCCCCCACCTGCACTGCACTGTTTGACATTACCAGCAATTGGGAGCATATATATCTTAATATTACGATAGCTGATTCATGCAGGTGGCGACTGGCGAGTACATATATAATTCTGACTTTTACCGTTTCCTGTGCATGCATGACTTCAATTCTGAGATATTATATTTCTATGCACACATGTGACATGCACCCATATTTCATGTGCAAGCGGAGCACTTTAAAGTGAAAGCAGGGGTAGAATTTTTCATATACTGTAATAAAAACGGTTCTTTCTAATCAATTTATCACTATAAAAGATTATTTACAATTAAAATTGATTATAAATAATCTTTTAATTACGATAAATTGATAAAAAAAGACCATTTTTATTATAGTGATAATTTATTCATCTTTTATAAAAATCTAGTAGTTGTCGTTATAAAATGAGGGTAGAAGACACATGCAAGAAATTAGCTAGCTTCCAGATATATGAATTAAGGAGTACTTGATGATCAATATAGGTATAGCTAGCTAGCGGACTATTCATGATCAGGCTTAATTTGTGCACAAATTAACAACTTGCGGTCGTCTTAGGCAACCTAGGCAACCTAGCTAGCTAATTAAGCTGGAAATTCTTTTCTCTTAACATCATGTCATGATGACCACTTACCTGATGACCCTTAATTATTTCCATGTAAGCGCGCGTCGTGGCTGAAGATTTATTATTCATCCTGATCTATTATACATAGAAGAAAATAGACGTCTTGTTTGTTGGGTATGATACGACTTTTTTGGTATATATGCAGAATTAAGAACGTATAGCTAGAGACCCACAAGCTTGAAAAAAGAAAATAAGAACAAGCTAGCGCGACTAATACCTATATAACGTACAGCTGCATTAATATTCATTTGAGTTCACACACATGATTAACCTAAAAGTATAATTCCCAAAACCAACGTACGATATTATAACCTCATGAAAATTGGAGTTTTAATAATATTGGCCCTCGTGTTGACTACTATATAAATTATCATTGGTTAATTAGATCATGTTAAGAATTGATCATCATGTTTAACATTGTGTCAGAGACCCGGAAATGCCCCAACTTTTGATGCTAATTATTAATTAATTAATAGCAACCAAAAATAGAAGATATTCGATCGAGTACTACATGCATGATGATAAATTACAATTGAAAATTTATTAAATACTGATCTTAACGTACGTGATATTCTCATAATCAGAATCGGCCTAGCTAGCTGCTACATATATATCATTCAAATTGTTTATATACAAATGTTATTCAAATAAATATTAATATTTAACGACAATATTATATTATCATGTGATCATAGGATATTGAGATCAGTATCATAGGATGTTAATTTTATTTATTTATTCTATTGGTTTGTTACAATTATAAGAATGAGTATTCTAATTTTCTACAAAATATTGCATGTTAGAAAAAAAAAATTAAATAGCTAGCTAATTTAATTGCCAGTTATATATATAGGCCGTAAGCTGATCAATAACTAAATATATATGATCTGACGTCCTTAGAATTAATTAATTTGATATATATATAATATAGATATATATATATATAGGAGCGCCTTATTCCACCCATAAGTATTAGTAATACATTAATTCATTGCTCTCCCTTTGCTTTATGCTCGTATTAGGTTATAAATGACGTCCATGACGGTGGTGGTGAAGCTGAGCTTATAATTAATTAATTAATGACGATGACATGAGTGATAAAGACTCTGATTTTTTGTTCATCATACGTAACGTCAAAGTGTTGATCAAATAATAATTTCCTACACATATATCAATTTAAACAGATCATATTGTAGAAACAAATCGTATGAATTAGACATTATATATAATTTATTATTATTATTATTATTAAAAACGTTTTTCGGATATCTAGCTAGCTATCAAATTCGAGTACTATATATTAATGTATTATAATACGCGCCTTAATTATCCTCTTCTATTTATCTTTTAAATTTACTTCGTAATTTTATATAAAAAAAAAATGCCAATCTGTACTAATAAATTAATTACTAATGCGTTGATCGCCCCCTTATTTAGACTACTTCCTTTAGCTTCTAGATCATTCATGACTTGGGAAAAAATTGCCTGATTTTTTATACGGAAGTTGTGTCGATCGTGGACGACATGATCAGTAGACTATACGTAGTAGTACTACTAAAAGAAGTTAAAATTGTTTACGTACGTTACATCATGATCAAAGTCCGGTGCCCCATCTTTTTGTTTTGTAATTTTAAATTAATATATAGTCATTAAATTATTCTGATTATAATTAAACAAAATTGATATATGATCATGATATATACGTGCGCGACATCGAATATATAATAAATTAAAATATTCTATATATATATAAGTATATATGCCAAATTAATATAAGCTAGGATTGATCATCAATTAATCCTAATTATATATATTTGAATAGAGAATATTAATTATACCGATCAAAATTTCCTTAAATTTATATTTTTCCACCTGCCACTTGCGCGGAGAGTGGTCTATTTGTTAGAACGTACGTCTAAATTACCTTAATTAACCTCTCGCTTCCTCCATCTAACTCTAGATTCAGTGTATGTATGTGCTAGTGCTACATGAACATATATAGATGATAACTATGGATCGAAGACCTGCCATCTGTTCATCATGTTTATCCGGCCGGCCATTTGAATATGCTCTACATTTTCTGCTATATATATATATATATATATAAGGAATCTTTAGTTTCTGATATTAAATGAATGTTTATGCAGTATAGAAGACCATATGTATTCATGTAAGATTAATGTAAAAAGTTGAATAAATATAGATAAAAGGACCTCTGAGTTTTATTCTGTAATAAATGAACAAATATATATTCGTACGTACAGTACTGTTCAAAAAAGAAAAGAAGAAAGGAGATCGAAGAAACTACATGATTCCCCTACCACATGGCTTATACGCAAGCTTAATAATCAATAATTACAAGAAACAATCAACCATGGGTGCTGCCTTCCCAAGCTTTAGATACTCCAAGTCATTCTCAAAGGGTGTCAAGTTCAGATCCAGAAACAAGACTCTCCGACTTGTACTCGTTTTCTTCACGACACGTACTTGTGAAGAATTAGTACGGCCTAGAGGAGCGGCGGCCTGCTGCAGGTTTTGTTTGAGATTGAAAGGGACTTGGTTTTGAATATGATCTGTAGTTAAGGTTGTCCTATGCCTCCTCATGTGACCACCCAAAGCCTGTCCTATCGCAAACTCTAGGCCGCAGATAGAGCACTCGTGGGTTTTGGGCTTGGTTGGGGAGCCATCCGACTGCGAATCAAGACTTTCGTCACCTCCCATCAACCTTGGCTTCTTGTGGCTTGCTCGGTGACCACCAAGCGCTTGGAACGATGGGAATTGCCTATTACATGTCTTGCACTCAAACACACGGCTAGGAGTACTAGAGTCAGAGAAAGCGTCCATGGCAATTTCACCCCCACGAGAGAGCAGCATCAAGCAGTTCGCCATGGTCATGTTATGATCAAGCTGCTCTCTTTCTGTTGTGCTTCTTTTCATGGCCACACTAGAGATTGGGAAATCAGCAGATTGTGAAGGGTAAAGGGTAAAGGGAGGTACGCACTTTGTGAATAGGGTTTAGGGTGAAAGAAGAGTTAGGTTTTGTTTGAGGGGAAATATGAATGAAACTTAGGCTGTCTTTTGAGTTATGATATTTATAGGCTTGGTGGGTTCGTCTTTTGCTAGTTGGGGACTGTGACTTTTCTTTTGTAAAGTTGACATTTTGGAATAACGCCACTAATTAATTACCTCACTATTTTACTTGTACAATAAGGCAAGAAGAGCTAGCGATCGATGGGGATATAGCCGCGGGAGAGTTAGTACTACATCTGGGGTGCATGCTACCTTCAGTGTGAAAGTGCCGCCATGGGCACGTAAGCATGATCTCATTGCTGAGCCAATGAACCAAAGAAGGAGTCTCCATTGGCGAGCCCGGTCGAGTTGATGAGTCTTTCCCAGAATCTTCAACTTCTAGAAGAATCGGATTTCACTTACTTAATCCTGGCCGGGTATGAAAGAGGAAGCTTCAGTACCAGCTAGCATCGTGATCAGTTTGTAGCGGAAATTGTGCGCACGAGCCGGCCGTCATGATCAGACTTGCTATTCAAAGTACCATGCTAGCTGCATGTTCTCTATAAATTAATAATTTTCCCAGTTATGTTAACATTTTCTACAGAGTATATCTTCTATACATCCATTAATTTACACGTATTAACTACGTGGATCGATCTTGCATCTAGATATTCAACTTAATTACATGTCAAATAGATTATCCTAACGATGAATGATAATTAATATTACATATATATAGGAGAAAACAACAATATTAGAAATTACATATATTATAAACTGATGATCATCAAGCTAGAGAAAATAATTAAGAGATATATAGAAGAAAAGAAAGACGCGCACATGGGATTAATTAATTTGTTAATTTGTCTTTGTGGTATATGGCTAGTGATGATCAAATTTATTATTAACGTCTATGCACTGCACATTTTCACTTTAATTTCACCAATAATAATATTTATGTCGATGTTGAATCATGAAAAGCAGTTGGAAAGGTACTTGGCGTACCGTGTAAAATGTTCTAGTTCCGTGTCTCGCAATCAGTGGGCGTGTACTGTACGTGACTATATACATATATATATATATATGTTAATATATATGTCGACGGCCTTGATCTTATAATTAAGTTGGACCATCAATTAAAGTCCGCCACATATATTATATAAACACTTGGCCAAATCGACGGGTACGTTGTACTTACTCTCGACAGTAGTACTACTTATCTTACTTCTAGATTTGTACGTACGACAAAGTTTATGTATCCCTATTGAATAGACAAATCATCATGAATATTGGAGTTGCCATCGTGGGTGGTTAGATATAGATATAGATATCTATATAATAATTTCTCGTGTGAATCAGTTTAGAGGACGACTTTGATTTGCCAATAAGTTGAAAAATGCATGCTGCCATGGTTATCTCATGTAGTGCTACAATTCAACTAACATTAATTAATTCTAGTTGCAAGGTTGTTCAACAAGACGACTATATATATATATATATGCATGTATGTATGCATGATCCTAGCTAGCTAGCTACGACTTCATTCTCATGCGCGCGGCGTGTCAACCTCTCTTACGTACGTTATGAAACTTCCAATATTGCTTTAATATATAATTTAATTTCCTTTGTTCTTTTTTTCTTTGTCCCCAAATCATGATGACTTCCATTAGAAGCCTCCACAGAGTCTATCCGATTATTCTCCTTGTGCTAGCTGACGTTGCTGCAGCATGCTAGCTACAAGCTGCATGCACTACTACTTGGTAATATTTCCCCTCTTCGCTCTTGGTCAATGTTTGATTCCAACGTACGCTAACCTTGGTCTTGTATATCATGTGTGTACATACATATATTGACAATATCCTTGCTGGCAATTTCTTAGTAATCTATAAAGGCGCCACATCATATATATATATATATATATGCATACATAGGGCGGCTAGCTGCCTTTTAAGATTAATATTATCAAAACATTATTAGGTGAAACTATATATGATCGAATGAATGCCTAAAAAATAAAAAAGAAACTGCGAAAGAACTTCTAGAATTTTGATTTTGTCCAACAAATCGTTTTGAAGTGCTGTAGTTAAAAGAGTTTTGATATAGTTACTAGCTAGCTACCACTTCACAAATTTAATGCAACATGATTATAACTGTTTTAATTATATTCCATTTTTTTTTCACCGACACAGCATGATCGATCAGGTCATGAATTAACGATCCTTTTTTGAATTGAAATGAAAAATATTAAACTTCTTTTATATTACAAAATTCTATATCCAGTCACTTTTACGGACTCTTTTAATATACGCACTTTATTAATGTGATTAGCTGCTTTACTTTTTTTTTTTAATATAAAATAACTATTTTGACCAATGATCACATCAATAAAATACGTAAAAATGATTGTATTTAAAACTCTTTATAATAATTTGTATTATATAAGTAAGACCTGTATCGTTTTCCATAGTTAAAATTAATGAGCTAATTATTAGCCATTTAATTACTCTTATTAGTTATTGGGTACAGACTACATACACCTTTAGCCCACAGAGTAAAGCGCGGTTGCTAAAGTTCATCCCATGCTTCCAGGTTCCGGGTAATGCTCTTCGACGTCCCAATATTTTCTGACTCTGGGCTGGGGCCGCTTGTTGGACTCTTCCTAAAATTAACCCATCTTAAAATGTCTGGGCTTATTTAGTCTCAGAAACCAAGGCTAAGGCCCAATATAGCTAGACTTTGAACGGCCATGATCTTTCCGTTAAATACCCTAACACGTGAAGTAAAGTAAAAGTAAAACCACACTTGTGGCCCCACAGAATCGCATGGGTACGGTCTGGATGAATCCAACCATTTATGGCAATGGTTTAGAGCTCCATAGAATCTCTCTCGTCACAGTTAAAGCACAAGCTTCAGATATAGCTCCCCAAAAGACTATGTTTCTTCTCTCTTCCTGCTCCAACTTTTCTATCTCCGGCCTGTCGCTGCCGGGAAACATCTCAGGCGAGCGTTCCGGCCAACTTCCTGTGGAGGTAATTTCGCTCCGGGACCCTCTCATTTCTCGGAATTTTAGGGTTTCGCCTCCATTGCCATATCTTGTGTGCAAATACACACCGACACAAACACATACATATGCACGCATGTACATGTGTATGAATAGTAGAATAGGTTTCTGGAAAAATCACTTCGGTCACTTTGAGATTTAAATATCTCCAAAACAGTGCGTGTTTTTATATTCGCTCTGGATCACTGGCTGCATGTCGTACGTGATCGATGCTTGATTTTTTGGATTTGGATTTTATCTAAGTATTAGGTTTTGCCGTTGGGTGCAGATAGAATCGGCAAGGCTTTGAGCTTGGGCTTTGCGCATTTAATGGGCAAAGCGGCGTAGTAAAAGGTAAAGTGGTTTGGACACTAGAAGCTAGTTCGAGTTTTGTGATAGTGGGGTGACTCAGTGAGTCCTGCTCTGGCCGGGATCACAAAATGGTAGGCTCGGAACTCTAATTGAAGCTTTTCTATGCGAATGATTTGTTATAATCGTAGGTCCTTCGGGAGTACCCTGTATCTGATTTTCGCGCTTAAGAGGTCTTCTTTGGCTTTGTATGGTATGTTGCTACGTGTTGTGTATTTCGTGATTGTTCCTTTTTTCCTCTTTCATATGGTTTGAACATTTTAGACATGTTTATTATTTAAAATGCGCGTTCCTTAGTGTAGAATCAATTACTTTATGTGCTCAGGGCATTTTTGTATACATTGGTTGAATCCCCAGTTTGTTTAAATGTTCAATCTTGAGATTTCTCGTCTTCTTTTAATGTTATTTATCTAAAACAATGAGGCTGATTTTTCATTCGGTATCATTGACCAACTTATGATTTTATATGCGTTATATCCTTAATTATTACCAATCTGCATAGTACGACTCGTAAATTACCATACCAGTAGATGATGTAAGTAATGAAATGCTTCCTTATATCCATTCATAAAGAACTGTTTTAAATTTAGTTTCAATTTTGATGGACTAAATTAAATGATTTGTTGAGAGTGATGATGCGGTTCTGTTTGTACCTAAAAAAAAAGGATGAGGTGTTTTTTGTTGCATATGATCAACTGGAATAGCTAACAAGGGTTTTATAACCCCCAGGAGTTGGCAAAAAAAAGGATGCGGTGTTGTTTGTTGCATATGATCAACTGGAATAGCTAACAAGGGTTTTATAAACCCCAGGAGTTGGCTCAAGCGATAAGAGCTATGGTTTTGGTGGTATGCTCCCTCTAGGTCTAAGGTTTGAAATCTTGGGTGCAAACAATTTCTAGGAGCCATCGGACTGGGAGAATTATGCCTTGAATTTCCCTAAGTGCATTTGCGAGAAAATCTTTGCTAATGGCCTGTGCACCCCCGAGATTAGCCAAGACTTTGTTTCCAGACACAGTGCCAATTAGAAAAAAAAAAAAAAAAACAACAAGGCTTTTATCATCGATTCCATATACAGACATTTCCCTTGGGCATTCTTTTGTGCTTATAAGATTCCATTGCCATAAAATTGCATATGAAAATTTTTTGGCATATCTGTTATATCAATATGTAATAATAAAGAGGAAATGAGTGATGCAGTTAATTCTTTTTTTATCAGTAGTGATGTGGTTAATTCTAAGATTTAATTCAAGAGATTACTACCCATAAGTTAGGCTAACTAAAATTCATCTCACAGATTTATGGGGAAAAAATCTAGTGACAGATTTATCTAAAATACTTGGCAAGTGGAGTTTTGAACTAAATTTTAATGTGGTGATGGGAAATTGTAGCTCATTGGGAGCTAAATGATTTGAAGGTGTCTGTGAGGTCAATGGACTCCAAATAGTTTCCTGAGAATTTTTTTTTTTTTTAGAATTGTCAAGATTGGATTATGTTTTCCCTGTTTTATACCAAATAGTCCTTTTTTTTTGTTAAAAAAAAAAATTATGTCTTGTGTCAAATGTGTTTTATGTTTTGAAAAATATTGCAACAAGATATGTTTATGAGTAGGATTTCGGGGTACACTTTTTTTTTTTTTTTAATGTAGGGGACCCTCTCCAAGGCAGGGCCCTTTGGACCCAGATTTCGGGGTACTATTATACTGGATTTTAAGCAGCCTTGAGGTTTTGAATAGGCTAAAGCTTTGGAAGGCAAATTTATTAAGTACCATGCAAAAAGTGTTTTCTTCAAGTCAGTTGTACATCAGGAGCGTTGTGGAGATACCAAAATGAAAGGGCGGCCTTAGGGAAGTTTGTTATAGATTCTCAGTTTGGGGAAGCTAGGGGAGGATGGTGCTCGAATGAGGTATGAGTTACTCATAGAGTGGGTTTATGGAAAAACATTAGGAGTCTTTGGAGGACTTTTTGAGGTCATGAACATTTTGTTGTAGGCGACGGTTCATGTGTCCGGTTTTGGTTTGATATATGGTGTGGTAACCAATGCCTAAGAAATACTTTCCTTGCTGTCTTTGTGCTTGCCAGAGTAAAGGAGGCATCGATTGCCGACCTTTTGGTTTATTCAAATGGCACCCCTCAATGGAATATTGACTTTATTAGGGCAGCTCATGATTGGGAGTTGGAGTCTATTACGGAGTTCTTTGTAGCTTTATATTCCTCTAGTATTCCAGGGGGTTCCGGAGACAAGATGCACTGGAATCACTCTTAGAAAGGTATCTTTTTTGTTAGTTCTTTTTACGAAAAGCTCACGAACTCTGGATTGTCTATGTTCCCGTGGAAGAGCATTTGGAAGACGAAAGCTCCTTCTAGAGCAGCTTTCTTTGTCTGGACAGAATCTTTGGACAAGATTCTTACCATAGATAATTTGAGGAAACGACGGGTTATAGTCCTAGATTGGTGTTGTATGTGTAAGAAGCATGGGGAGTCAGTTGATCATCTGCTATTACATTGTGAGGTAGCCAAGGCTATGTGAGATGATTTTTTCTCAAGAGTTGGATTGTCTTGGGTTATGCCTTGTAGATTGGTGGATTTCCTAGCAAGCTGGAGAGGACTTCAAGGAGATCCTCAGGTAGTGGCTATCTGGAGATTGGTCCTAATATGTATATGTTGGTGTATTTGGAGTGAAAGAAATGCTAGATGTTTTGATGATCAAGAGAGAACTATGGTTGAGCTTAAAGCGTTCTTTTTTAATTCATTGTTTCTATGGGCGGGGGCTTTAGTTGTAACGGACTTAGTGTCCATGATCTTCTTCTTTCTATTGTTGCCTCTAACTAGGCATTCTTCATGTATATTTCTTGTGTACCTGGGCTTGCCTATTTCTATGAATACAATATCTTTGATTACTTATAAAAAAAAAATGTTGTACATCAGTAGGTATTTTTTTGACGATTTTTGCTTTGAAATATAACTTAGGTTAGGTTTGGATAGTGAGTTGAAATGAGATGATTTGATATGAAAGTTAAAAATTGAATAAAATATTGTTAGAATATTATTTTTAATATTATTGTTGTTTTGAGATTTGAAAAAGTTGAATTCTTTATTGTATTTTATGTGGGACTTTGTGAAAGTTGTAATGATGAGATAAGGTGAGTTGAGAGTGTTTCTCAATCTAAATTGAGCCTTAGTTAATTTAGACCGATTCTTGGTGAAGTTTATGAGCAATCTCATGGTTATGAGATAATGCAAGGAGCTGGCATTTTCAACACCATTTCTTCCCAATATCTTCTTTTCAAGTTTTGTTAGGGATGAATTTTCTAAAACTTACTTGGACCTGAAAAATATTAATTTATATGGCTGTGTTAGAAGACCATCTCTGGTGGTAACTCGAGGGTTTCAGTATAGTCTTTATAGATAAGCTCTGGATGAACAAAGGTGGATGTGAATGTATTGAAAAGTGACTATTATCTAATCTATTGTTGTGGACCACCCTGAATCTAATTTGTCTTCCTTAATATTGTATATTTTAAATCAACCTTTTTAAGCTGTTTTTATTGGCAGTCTTTTCAGCACAAAAGCATTTGGACTTCCAGAGATGCTGGGTGTCTAACTGATGGAGAGATGGGCTGCGATAATTCCTCCAGAATTGAACCGAAGCGGGGTCATCAGTGGTTTGTGGATGCTGGTGGACCAGATCTATTCAATAACAAGAAGCAGGCTTTAGAAGCTCTGAATGGAAGACAAGCTTCAGGAGTTGCACAAATGAATGTTTTTCCATGGGATAACACTTCTGGATTCCAGTCTGTTCCGGGGCAGTTCACTGACCGCCTATTTGGATCTCAGCCTTTACAGACTGTCAATCTTGTTGATAGAAATATTCCTTCCATTGAAAGTGGAAGTATGGATATGGGAATAAAAGTTTTTGAGAATCAGTATGTAAAAGATCCTTCGGTGAGTTTGTCTAGGTCTCATGCCATTGAAGATCCAGCATCAAGTCTGAACTTCGGTGGAATAAGGAAAGTCAGAGTCAATGAAGTTAACTGTGACAATGGCATGTCTGAATCTTTGGGACACTCTTACAGCAGGGCTGATAACACTGGCATTTCTATAAGTGCCTCCTATAATAAGAATGACGAAAATGTCATATCATTGGGGGCTGCATACAGTAATGGCAATGAGAATAGTAACTCAATTGGCCCCAGCTTCAGTAAGGTAGATAACAATTTCATGTCAATTGGGCACACCTTCAATAAAGGGGATGGCAACTTCATAACAATCGGTCACAAGTATGGCAAGACAGATAATAGCATGTTATCCATGGGTCAGCCATTTGATAAGGGTGATGGAAATTTTATATCCATGGGCCAGTCATATGAAAAGGGAGATGCAAGTGTCATGTCATTGGGTGTCTCCTATGCCAAGGGGCATGAAAATTTCATTACAGTGGGCCCAACATATAGTAAAACCGACGAGAATTTTATGTCAATGGCTCCTTCCTACAATAAGGGGAATAATCACATAATATCAATGGGTCCTACCTATGACAAAGCAGATTCCAACATTGTATCGGTGGGTACTTCCTATGTCAAAGGGCATTCCAATGCTTTATCTATGGGTCACAACTTCAATAAGGGTGAGAGCAGTACCATATCTTTTGGTGGTCTTTGCGATGAACCTGAGACAAATCCCCCGGGCGGGATGATTAGTAGCTATGATTTGTTTATGGGTACTCAGAACTCAGTTCAAGCTTCAGAAATATCAGGCCAGAAGGATCTGGTTGAGTCCAAGGGTGAACCAGTTGTAAATGATGCTCCGGAACCTACTTCT
>QEOT01002969.1:17841-55203 GCA_003123785.1 Pterocarya stenoptera
CTATTTGATGTGTAGCTCTTTTATAGAATTAATGAAGCATCATATTTTATTAAAAAATCCTTAATAACCCCGCTACACACATTAATTGAAGCCTATTTTTCATATTTTTTTGTTATGAGAGAATACTCATTTTTATTTCTTTTTATTTCAATTTCTTTTAAATAAAAAAATTAAAATAATTTTACTCTTTCGAACATAAATATTTTAAAATATTCTCATTATAAAATTTAACTAATAAAATATTCAAAACACTCAATATATGTTATTAATTATTAATTTAATTAGAATATAATTATTATTAATATTTTAATTATTAGAATTATAAAATATGATGAAAATAAAAATTTTAAAAATTAAAAAATTAATAATATTTTATTATTATATAGAAAATAAATAGATAATCTAATATGGATGTAAATTAATATTCATACTTTGCTGAAATTTAGATATTTTTTAATTTTAATTTTTTATCTTTCTTTAATCTTATATTTTCTTTTTTTAGTTAAATAAAGAACTATACTACAGATCAGCCACTGTTCACGATTGATCCACAGCACACCTAAGGTGTATATTAATTTTTTTTTAATAAAATTCAAAACCCACGTTTTCAGTGTTCAGCCTCTACCTTCACCCGATTCCCTCTCTCAGCCCACTCAGCTCCACCGTGCGCCACCTGAAGTCACCAGCCACCACCATCGTCAGCCTTCAGCCCCACCGTCGGTACCGCTGATACTCGTGTATTCCTCTTTCCCTGCGCTGCGTACTCCTTCCTCGCCAAGAAACTAAATCGCGTTCGGCCTCTCTCTGTCGCTCTCAGCCACCACCACTAAGCCCTGCGACCTCCCAGCAATACCTACCGTCGAACCCAAGTTACGGCAACCCTTAATCGCAACTCAAATCATTTCAACCCGAAATGGGTCTCCCCCTCACTTGCCACCATGCCGCCACCGTACACCAACCTAGCCACCACCACTGAGCCTCACGACCTCGTAGTAACCCTCATCGTTGAACCCCAGTCACGACAACTCCTTCTGCCTCTCTCCATTGTAGCTCAGATGCCCCTATAGCGGTGGAGTGTTTTCAACTTTTCAAATTCAGGGGAAAGGGGTCTTCATGGAACTTTACCAATTTACTTAGAAATAAATGTGTCAATTTTAATAGTCACGTAATGTGTTCCGGATGATGCATGATCANTATATATATATATATATATATATATCTATCTATCACTTCCACCTGTAATTTACTCACTTTAGGTCTGTAAATTTCTCACTCCCCAGAGTTCCAACGTTCAAGCTCCATGGATGGACGCGTATCCCTGAGAGGTTTAAATCCGGATGCACCGGTGTTCATGCCGAATCTTTATCCGCAGTTTACACTTTATCCAATTTTTCCCACTCCTCGTCACTACTATCTATCACATCTTACCTCACATTTCTGCTACCACAACCCTTATATTCAAAGTTTTTCATGGCCAACTCTCTATACTGACACCTACTTCCAAAGCACGGATTTTCCACCTCAACCGGAGAACATGCCTGCAGTTGTTGAAGCAACAACGCCTTCAGTGACTGCAGCTTCGGAACAGACCAATAAAATGCACCGTGTTTCCAGAGTAGATCAAAGAGTGGCTGTTCAAAGGGTTAATCTGGGAAATTATGGGACGCCATCCTGTCGGGGGCGAGGTGGTGCTTGGGTTAGGCAGGCATGGTCGACGAAGTGTGGTAACGGTGGGAATATTGGTCGTAGAAATGCGGGGAACTTAAACGGCTATACTCGAAAGGCGGACTCTCTGAATACTAGGGGTCGTTCCTGTGCCCGGGATGAGAAGAAAAAGTCTTCTCCGGTGCTGCCTGTGCATTGTGGTGTAGGAAAAACCACCATTATGATAAGAAATATACCAAGCAAATACACGTATGATATTCCGTTCATCCTCTATCAATACACGAATATTCACACACGGGAGAGACTTTGTTTATTGTTTGTGGACTCTTCTCTGCATATAGGTTCAACTTTTGGAAACCTAGCTATGAATTTCTGGGCTTGACGTTTCCTGGATGATGTATTTGGTTGATTAAAGATTTTCTTCCCCACTTTAACCAATTCAGTTAAATTTATTTACGAAGAGGTGTGGATGTCTGCCATTTTTTTGACAAATTGGATCAATCTGATCATCTCTGTTACCTGGGTTGTCCATTATCTCTATTTTCTCTCTTCATGCTTGCCTTCTGTGATTAGCATCATTATTTTCCTTATTTCTTCCTTCTGCACATGTTACATGTTCTGTCAGACGTAAGATGTTAGTGGAATTCCTGGACGAGCATTGCAAGTTGGAGAATGAAAAAGTGGAGACTGAAGAACAAATTGTGTCCGCTTTTAATTTCGTATATTTGCCTATAGACTTCAGGTATTTCGTGTTAATTCCGCTTAATTTCCTTGTCTAGTGCGTATGTGACCCTTGACTCGAGCTCCACTTCCAATTAGTTCCATATGCAATTTTTGTGCTTTGAGTATTGAGAAACAAAAATCACTTATACAGCACTGGGTGTAACAAAGGATACGCATTCGTTAACTTCACCGACCCTCACGCCGTGTGGAAGTTTTACCTTGCGGCCAACAATCAGTCATGGGAGCTTTTTCATTCAAACAAGATACGGCAGATAGCCTTCGCAAGACTCCAGGTATAGACCTCATTGTTATTGGTGCAAAAATATCTCTGCACCACCCATCATTATCTGTCAAGTTTTGATTTGAAAATGTTGAACAGGGAGAGGAACTGGTGAGGCACTTTGAGAGTATGGGATTTCCGTGTGAATCGGACGAAGTCTTGCCTGTGTCCTTTAGCCCTCCTCGCGATGGCTCGAGGGATTTCGTGAAACAAAGTATAGTGGGGAGATGTATCCACACGGGACCTCGTGGACACAGGCACCAGAGGGTTCGCTGAGCACGGGCACAGGTTTGCACAATCAAATCTAGCCGTTGGACTTGGTGGTTCTGATGACTGATGAGACAAGTTTCTTGTCAATATCTTCTTCAACATCATGCTTTGGCTTTTCTTCAGCTCTTAGTTTGGTTTCAAGTCCTTATATTTTAGTTGGGGTTGTAGTTTCTAGATCGTGAATCTTTTTTCGCTCAGGAATGGTTAGCATTGTTAGCGTACGTACGTAACGTAACTCTGTTGCTTGGCGCTTAGTTAATTGCAGAGACGAGGGTGGAGCTTGGCACCTGAACCTAAAGTGTCCGTGGGAAGGAATAGGTGGTGGGCTCCACCCGCGAGATGTATGCTTGTGAATTGTCAATGGTTCTTAAAAAGGACTGAGATGTGGTTGTACTTCTCGACTTCTGTGGGTCGTGGAATTGGGGAGTTGTGTTCGTTCTTTTTTCTGTCCAAGTTTGTTCTCTCCTTGTAAAATCACTGTGCCTGTATGTAAACCCCAGTTATCATAAAAAAGCAGTGTGTCACGACTCAAGATCATAGATGGCCGCAGCTGCCTGCTATTTCAACACATCTGATAATAGAAAAAAATAAAATAAAATAAAAATAAAAATAAGTGTCTTGTGTAGAAATAAGAGTATTGTTTGGTGTGTGAATAAATAGTAGAATTTTTCTAGAATTAATATGCTCTTAATTTCTTCTGAAGCATTAAAAGTTTTGTTATAAACACTATATATACTTTTTTTTATTATTTTAATTTTTTTTTAATTTTAATTTTTAAAATTTTCTATTCATCATTTATAGGCATTGCATATTTGGAGAAAAAAATATTATAAATTATAAAATTATAAATGGTGTGCGAGAAGGATGACTAGAATATTTAATTTTTAAAAAAAGCATCAGATAGAATTATTCCCGTGTATTTTCTAATTTGTTGAAGAAAAACCCTCCCTCTATAGACGAGGGCGTGGGCAAGTAATATCCTGCTTTTGAGTCCTGAGGAAAAAAAAAAACAAATCATGCTTGGAGAAAACAGCCCAATGGCAAAGACTGGAGACAATCCTTTCTCATGCTCCACGCAATTACCAGTATTTGGTCTGTTAGGATCGAGTGAGCATTCAAATTGCAAGCGCCTTACCAAATGTTTTGAGTGCCAGTAGCCGAGCTGTGTATTATTTGATTCATGCGTAATGATTATACACCCAGGCTATAAAATAATCTCTTTGTAATTGTGACTTTAATTATAAAATAATCTCAGCTTTGTTTTTAGAGATAAGATGAGATAAGATTAAAATTGAAAAGTTGAATAAAATATTGTTAGAATATATTTTTTAATATTATATTTATTCTGGAATTTGAAAAATTTTATTTATTTTATTTTATATGGAGATTTGAGAAAGTTATAATGATAGGATGAGATGTTTTCAAAATTTTTAAAGTTTTAAATTTTAATCTTAAAATCAAACAAGGCCTCAGTTTTACATAAATAGGATGGTAAGATAATTGTAAACTAATTGTAAATTTATCATTTGTTCACGATAATTTTGAACGTTGGGTTAAGATTTGTGGATTACGTGGTTTTATAACATATTAAGTATGTTCAGTTTGTAAATTTTTTTATGAAATATTTTTGTGTAGAAGTATTTTTTCGGTCTAATGAAAGTAAAGCATTTTACCTATTTTTTCCAGGCTCACACGCTAGTTCCACAAATCTCACTGCACTGACGATGGTAGACTCCTTGTACTGAAATAGATTAATAGAGATGAGTTTTGGCGGGTAACGTAAGAATTTTGATAACTTTATCAAACACTCAAGTCTGACAAAGATCTTTCATCGCTTTAGCAGCCAGGAAAGTAATACTATGCAAACTGCAAAGGAGCAAACTCAAGTGACAGTTAACTTTGGAACCTCTAATAGTATATGTTGAGTTGTGTTCTATAAAGCGAGTTCCTCCGTGCCATTGCGATGCTCAATTCTCCCAGTATCATCGAAACTTGGGGAATGTGGCAATTGACCATACAAGCACCTCATGACCACAACGCTACCCATAGGAAGGGCTATGGATTTAGCACTGTACTTCCACCTATCTCAAGCACCTCTGGCTTATGTAATCAGGCACTAGTTTCTTTTTTTAGCTTATTTCGTGTAATCAAAGTGAAGAAGAAGGTGGACCTTTAGCAGTCTGCTCTTGTTTGTCTAAGGGATCTTTGAAAGGTTCGAAATAGAACTTTGGGCCAAGGTTATAGAATGATTTTAGCATCGACTTTCGTACTATGCTACTATTTATTAGCAAAACTATTATTTTGAAATTAGTTGAAGGGGTGTTGCGAGAATCGAACTCGCGACCTCTCGCACCCGAAGCGAGAATCATACCACTAGACCAAACACCCACCTTCTGCGACTCGAGTCTGGCGTTCATAATACGACAACAATATGATAGCATTAATTGTTAATACTTGAAAGCTAGATAGCACTTGCGTCTGGGAGTGCGCCTGAATATCAACGTATCGTTACCGCGTGCTCATTACATTATCCGTCACAAAGATACGAACAATCAATCTTAATCTAATCTTGTCGTTGCCCATACTCTCATTTACATTCTGTATTTTTTTTTTAAAGTGTTTTTCTCAATCAAGTTTATCACTTTATTGTGGTTGGAAAAAGGTGCAGTTCTCCACAATTTCTTGTAAGGCATGAAACTATAATAACAGGCGGCGTTGGCTGCACCCAATCATGCGTCTGTAAGGGCTAAACCATCCCTATCATATATAATGATGCTCTAAGGGAGATTTTATTTTATTTTTAACCAATTTCCCACGCTATTTTAATTTTTTTTATTAAATTAATTAAATTCTTTTAATCACCACAAGATTCAAGTACATTTTGGGTTGACAAAATTTATGTTAAAAGAAGATATACTGCCAATAATATAGTGAATAAATCCAATTTTGAAACTCTTGGCCAGTGATTTATACTAATTCTCCAATGAGACTGAATTCTTTCTTATCAGATTCAGATCAATATAACAAGTGGCAAGCAACCTCTGGCTGTGGTGAAACACATATCACAGGTTGGGACAATACAATGCTCTTGCTTTTACCCTCATTGAGGCAAATAATGTACTGTTTGATTTTTGTTACCCTATAATTCCCAAGTTCTGTAGGATCGAACCATAAATTTTTCATTCTTGAAAAATTGATTTCAGTAAGTTCATTTGGAGTACTTAACTAGGCAGCCCTCAGTTTTTCCAATTTATTATGACTCAAATCTTCAGAATAAAGTATGCCATTTGGAGAAAGAAGGCGCCGAAGAGAGAGAAAAAATCGTGCCTGAAACATAAAAACTTTGTGCTCTCAGAAAAGTTGTAATAGATGGTATTTGCATACATGCAAGCAGAGCATGTTACTCTTACCCATTGAAATCCCACAAGTCCGAACCAGCAGCCAGGCACGCCATATCCACTACTGCTGATAAGCTGGTGAAAGAAAAGGAAGGAGCTTCAATAATGAAAAATAATATAAAAAGGACATTGCAACAATATGAACTAGATCTCTACCAGCAGGAGAAGTGCACCCGCGGAAAAGCATCCGCTCTTCGACAAGCTCAAAAATTTAACATCCCGTCCAGCCTGCAGGGGGAAGAAAAAGACAATTTAACACAAACTTGTCCATATTCTAATACAAGCAACCGAAATACGTTAGGTTTCGTTTACTTACACAATTCATCTCATTTCATTTAATTATTATAATTTTTTTAAATTCTCATACAAAATATAATAAATAATTTAATTTTTTTAAATACTAAAATAAAAATAATATTAAAAAATTTTATTATAATAATTTTATTTAACTTTCATCTCATCTCATGTGATAAAGCAAAAGATTCCTCCAGCCTAACTGAGCCTATTTTCAATAGCAGGTTTGGGCTCATATTTTGTTAGTGTATATGTGAGTGTGAGAATAGTTTGTATGAATAATATGTCCCACATGGTTTAAGTGAGAACATTGTAATAGTTTGGCCTCCTATCTAAAGGCCATCTTAGGCTACATTGTAACTTACACAATAATGAATAAAATGTGATTCTAACATGGTATGAGAACTACATTAGTAGACTATAATATTAGCAATCTACCAAAGAGGAGCAGTGCGATGATCTTTATTCCTCCACGTGGGCATGGCATATTTACCGCCATCATTTATAATCTGGGTCTGTGGTTTAGGCTTTGTTTCCCGGGCCAAGTTGTGGGCTACTTGTTCTATTTTCACTACTTGGGCTAGTATGATAAATATTAAAAAAAAGTACAAAAATGAGCTATCGGCCAATGTTAGAGCAATATTAGAGACAGGTATAATAAGCCTCTCTTTTGTGTTTACAAAACTTTTCAACTCATTTCATTTTATCTAAATATTATAATTTTTTTAAATTTCTATAAAAATAATATAAACAATTCAACTTTTTTAAATTTCAAAATAAAAATAATATTAAAAAAATATATTCTAATAATATTTTATTCAATTTTCAACTTTTATTTCAAATCATTTCATCTCATCTGCAAAATCAAACTAGCCAAATGTGTAAGGTTTGTATAAGTCTTTGAAAATAATATCCCCACTAAAAAAGTAATTTTTCCCCATTTTTCCGTGATAGAACCCAATATTTTTGCACACTTACAACCTTCACAACAATCATTATTGGGCCTAATGTATGTCATCTGTTAGTGTTTTATAGAAAACAAGGGCCGCATGTTCCTTTCGATTTATTTTCTATTTTCGAAGTATATATACAAAAACTTCCTCCCTAAATATATATAAAAAAAGTTACATAAATAAATAAAGAAAATCTCATTTCCTTATTCCATTCTTGTTTTTTATACAATAATAATCATTTTTCGACAATAAAAAAATCCAAACAATAACTTCAAGGAAGTAATTAATGTAAAAATTTATTTAAAAAAATATTTTAGCTATAAAAGATTTACACAAGTAATTTTATAAACTGAAATGCCATGATGACTCATCAAATCTTAAAGTTACTTTTATTATAAAGTAAATCTAAACGGATCACGTGAAATTATGTCAATTTATGAAATTATACAATAATTTCTCTCTGCCTTAGCACTTTCTTAGTTATTTTTGAAAGAACTACAGTCTACAGCAGATACTATAGTAATTCCATGAATTTGGCTAGGAACTTCACGCCGAACTGAATACTTTATTATCAGATACCGAACAAACGACAAGTCGGAAGCAACCTGTGGCCATGGTGAAATTAACATGATTGCTTCAGTTGCTTCTTATTTTAGCCTCAACGAGGCAAAGAATGTTAAATTAATCTTCAACCACAAGAACAATGATTCCCAATTGCTGTACGCTAGAACCACGAATTGATTCTTCAGAATTCGACTTTTCAGTACGTTCATGTGGATTCCAAAACTAGGCAGCCTTGAGCTTTTCCAAATTATATGGACTCAAATCTTGAGAGTAAAGTACACCATTTGGAGAAAGAACACGCCGAAGAGAGAGTAAAAAACGAGCCTGAAAACGAGAAAGTTTTGTGCCATCAAGAGAAGTTCAAATGGACGGTATTTGCAAATAACAAAGCGGGTGATGTTGTTCTAACCCATTGAAATCCCACTAGTCCGAACCAGATGCCTGGCAGGCCGTATCCTCTACTGCTTACAAGCTGGTGAGGAAAAAAAATGAGGGCCTCGTTAATGAAACATATGTTAAAAAAGATACCAGAACTAGAAGAGCATGAAGCAGATCTCTACCAGCAGGAGAAGTGCACCCACGGAGAAGCATCCGCTCATTGACAAGCTAATAAATTTAAGATCCCGTCCGGCCTACAGAAACAACACGGACAATTTAATCACAGATTAGAAAATGAATAGATTCTTCACAAATTTAATGGCAGATCATACATAAGCATATGGAGATGTTAAGTCAAGTACGATAAAAGTTGACATGTAAACCAATTCTTCGTCACTACTCCCCCTGGAGCTAAAAATAGACATGATTCTCATATATCAAGTTTCAGCAAGCCATGGACTAGAAATATGCACCAGACATGCTAGAATAAGCCTCACAAGGAAAACATGATGGAAACTGCACAGTAAAGTAAAACCAAGCGTACCAGCAATGTTCCCTCAAGGCTTTGAGTTGAGGGTGTGATGGCTAATGCAAGAAAGAATGGAACCAGAACTTTGTGCATCTGTTTGGAACCAAGATAAAATATCAAGATAAGAATTAACTTTTCAGCTGCACTAAATAATGACAATGCACATGTTTCCCATAGATCTGCACCTTGACTAATTTCCTCAGCCTTCAACTAAAAAATTGATTATGATTTATTTATTTTTTAAGTAAGGGTATATCTTAATTTTATGATTTATAAATGTCAGACAAGATATATGGCATGAGACACCAATGAAACAGAGCAGATAAGATATTCTGTCCAGGCGTAGTAGCTATAAATGAAAAAAAATGGCAATTTAATTCAATTTCTCGGATTTATTTGTCACTCTGAGCACTTTTCAAATGATGGAAAGAAGCACTAAAGTGGCATCTATATCTATGGTATGGTGCAATGTGACAGCTCCAAAAACTATAAATGGACTAATAATACTCACGACAGAAACTATTAAAGTAAGAACAAACCTCCTGTATGATATTCTGATCATGTGTGAAGATTTTGGGGAACAACCAAGGAACAGATGTTCCAACAACCCCTACCAGCAAACCAAGTGTTACTCCGATGATAACAAGCGACTTTAGCAGCATTCGAGCCTGATTTATTGACTCAACCAGTCAGAAAACTTTCAACAAACAAAAGTCAATATAGAGACAGACGATATGGCATTAATACTGTCAAATAGACAGTCAGGGAAGAAGACATTTCCTGAATCATACATCAATAAGATGTAGGATGAAACATGATTGTAACGGCAACTGATGCAAACAGCAAGGCACTGGAATTGTAAAAATTACCATCAGATACCTTTTCTAAATTTGGATGAACTCCATATATTGACTCCGGCATAAATGACTGTGCAGTCTGAGAGAGAGGTTCACCCCATACGGTACACATGCAGTATGTTTGAATCATGACCTAGAGTAAAAGATAAGTTGCCAATGCAAATGACCGTCAGTGTTCAAAACATAGGATCTCGAGCAGGGAAGACATTAACCAAAATTACATGTATGAACAAAACTAACCTGGTGGGCAGCCATGTTGTTTGTGCCCATAGCTGTAGCAAAGTACGTAAGGAGGGAATAGAAAGCCACCTAAAGCATCAGAATGTCTCAGATAAATTAAGATACAACAGGAGGCCAGGTACTACTGCAGAATTGAGTAAAACAGTAAAGTAACCTTTGAAATCTTCGTTATAAACACTGGAGCAGCAAGCCCAAGTACAGATATAAGTTCATGGGATGACGGAATAGAGATGGTAAATGCATTGTATCCTTTCTTGTTCAGAGCTGCAATCATCATATAACCTGCAATCACCTAGAAAGAATGTCGGTGAGTGGCAATGGAAAAGGAAAGGGTGTGCACATCTGCTTGGCTACAATGAGAATGCATAAGCACATAATATAGATTACATTCCACCTTAACGAAATTCACATTGAAATTTTAACGCAGCACACCTGTGAGACTGCAGTAGCCCATGCTGCACCAGCAATACCATAGCCTAAGAAGCTACACAGGACTACATGACCAACGATATTTATAGTGCTTGTAACCATCAAACCCTTCAATGGTCCCCAGGAATCTTTCATGCCAAGACTGCGAAATGGAAGGGAAAGTCAGATACAAACTCAATGAAGTAACCAATGTTCCAATTTCCTCAAACCAGCCAATCTCTCATTTGAGATGGGAATATCAGATAAATACTCAATTAAGTAATAAATGTTCCAATTTCATTCCACATGTCAATATGTCATTTGAGATGGGAAAATCAATTGTATCATAATCAAACTCCAAGTTGTCCCAATATCTTACAAACACATATGAGACATATTTGATCACCATCAGAAGTTGTGTAAAAAGGTGCATCGCACCAACCAAGGCACTGCATATTTAACAAAATTTGTCTAGTAGTTCTATCATAGCTAATATGTACATGCATTGGAAGATCAACAACAATAATGGACAACCATAGTAACACGCGCACACAAAAAAAACTGTGAGCTCATTCAGTGTAAAACATTTAGAAGAGGTAGATCATCACCTTGCACTCTGAGCAACCCATCCAACGAGAAGTGCAGGCCATGCTAAGCCTCGAATCTACCATCACAAGATCCATTTAAAAAAATAAAGGGGAGTAGAACAATAAATGTATCAGATTCTGACATTTTTTCTTGTGAAAAAATATTCAAAAGTGAAATTCTATGTCAGATTCTATGAGCTTTCCAAGACAGCCAGCAAAGACGAAAGCTACTGCAAGCCATTACATAGTTGATCATACATATGATTAATATGACTAGCAACAGAAATAGTTGCATCATATATATTTTGACTTTAGCACCATCTTGACTACAGTGCACTCAAGAGTTATCATAGAGGGTCATTCTCGGGTATATCTGACTTCCAAATCTTTTTCAGAAAAGCAATTCCCTTCTATAACTTGGTTTTAGAGTTTAGCAGTAAGAAAGGAGAAAATCTGCACAAGAGGAATAACTGGCGATCTTCAAACTATTACCAATGATTTGAGGAGAAAATATACCTGAACATATGTGTTTGCAGCGGGTACAACATGCGCGTTCTTCGGCCCAGTAAAAGCTGAAAAAGCACAAGTAGCCAATTCATCAGTCATTAAATTGTGTCTCCAATTCATTTAGTATAAATGCTAGCTGTAATCTATAAGTGGTGAAAAACATTCTATTGGCTCCCCCCAAATAGAGTAAAACACTCAGTTTAGATATTGTTACCTTTTAGTGCCCATGTACCAAAGAACTTTGTAAACAAAAGCATCAAGCAACCACAAGTAAAAGCAACAAAGAGCAAGTTAGATATTTGACGTTGCACTTCATTTTTGTCCTGCACCAATGCCATATTGTCAAAAAAAAGCGGCATAGAACATGGAAGAGCGAAAAGAAATTGATCAGTATAGATTATCTAACACCACAGGGTTCATAATAAATAATGAAATGTAACGCATCCAAGCGTGCTACTGCTACCAACACAATTGCAACAAAGGCCTTCAACTGTGAAAGAAACTAACCTTTCTGGCAAGGGAAGTAGCAACCATATTCGAAGTAGCTATTGAAAGGAACATGAAAACATAACTCATATAATCGCACACAACAGTCCCCGGACCTGTCACGGTCAAATTATCCAACCAATCAAATATAGGAATAGTATATTCTCCATCATTTGATTTACCCAGGGAAAGCATATAAGAGCAGACTAGTACAATTAAGTAATGACTAATGCTATATAGTAGATACAATTTTAGACTACTGGATTCATTTTGAAAAAAAATAAGATCTACAGTAAAAAAAGATGATTTTTTTTTACGTAGATTTCAAGTTTATCAACTTTTTTTAAAACAAAATGCATGAGACACAAATATCATTTCTTTTAATTAATTATATTAGATTTTTTTTTAAAGAGTAATGCTACTCATCATTCTCTCGTCATCCAATAATAAAGTATTAAATAATTGAAAAATTTATGAAATGTAACGTTAAAAAATGTTGAGAGGATGATGAATAACTTTTTCATTCATTTCCTTTCCTTTCTCCACATTCTATACGAAACCAAAAAGAAAATTTATTGTATAATCCAATATTCTAAGGCAATACAATACCTAAAGCAGCGAGCTCAATTGAGCTACCCTGACCAATAACCGCGGTGTCAATCAGACTCATCAACGGCCCACAAATCCAGAGAGCAGTGGCGGGTCCCGTGAATTTCACAATCTCCTTTATTTGATTCCATATTTTATGTCTCTCTTCACTCCCCGATTCCTCTCCCTCAACCTCCAGAACGCTTTGGTTTTCGCCAGATATTTCGGATTGGCTGACGATTAGTTCTTCGACAGGGCTAATGCATTCTGTTATTATCCGACTGCAACTATTTTTCGGCGTCGATGCGAGCAATACATTTGAAGGGAAAGGAGGGACTGGAGAGCGAGGAAAAAGATGGAGTGATCTTCGAGTTGGGCCTGGGACGAGAGGGGCGTGGGGAGGACGAGTTATCAGGGTATTGAATTGCATTTTCTTCTCTTGTTTTCCTAGCTCGGTGGAGGACTAACAAAAGTTGAAGAAGAGAAAACAAAAGCACAGGAAAACAAGCGGAGAATACAGGGGAATGCAGGTGAGGGGGAGATTGGAGAGAGCGAATAGCCTAGTTTTCAATACTTGAACTTAGAAGCGAACTTCAAAAGAATGGACGATCCCTGAGAAGCTCTTCCTCTCTCTCCTCACTCTCCCCTAGTTCCTACTCCCTCTCTGAAGTTCTCTTGCAGAACTTCTTTATCACAGTCACCCTCTCCATTTCTCCTTCTACAGTTCCTTTCAATCACTTTCTTTCCCTCCCAATTATCCCCACCTACCACCCACAACTCTTCCATTCTTCCCCTACCCACCTACCCATCCTCCTCCTTCTCGTCCCCAACACAAACCCCATTCTTTTCTTTATTTGTTTTTTCCTACCTGCCTCCCAACTCCAACCAGTCTTTACTCTCTTTGGCAATGAGAGTACTCAACATCCCACCAAGATCTGTGATCTGTTTCAGAATCTAGGTGGGGGTCTTCAATTCCGCTGGCATAACGTGAACAATGTGTGAGTTCAGTTCAGATCCGTGTTCTTATTTTTCAATTTTTTATGGATACGAGGATCGGAGAATGGAGTGTTCACTTTCTTGACTGGTTCCAGCAGTGACAGAGCTTTAAAATTTAAATGCTAAAAAAAAATTAATATTCACGACCGACTGAATGACTTTTTTTTTTCTTTTTTTTTTTTTAAATTTTATTTAAAGAAAAAATAATATAGAAGATTTAACTGCTGCTAAAACAGGCTTACCATAAATTAATATTTGAGCAAGGACAGGTCACTTAATTTATTATACTCACTTAATTTGTTTATAGAGATTGATTAAAAAAATTAAAAATATATATTAAAAATAATATGAGTTTTGTTATGCATAGACAAGTGTGTTAGCACACTAATTATTATGAAACCTATTATAACTTTTTTTTAAATATCAATCATTTTTTAGTATAGTTGATATGGCAATTTTTCACATCAGTAGTATGCTAGATGTGTAAAAAATAATATTTTTAAATAAAAATTTTCAAACAAAATTGCATCAAAAAAATACAAAGTGAGTAGTATAAATTAAAAAATAACATTTCTTTTTAATCTTTATTTATATGTCTGTTCATAAACTAAGAACATTAGCATTGAATTATAATCTGCATATGTATTTACATATTTATATAATATGACCTTAAATTAGACTACATTGGATTATGCATTTGCATGTGCATCTACATATTTGTATAGCTATAAATAGTATTTCTACAAATTTGAATATGTATTGTTTACTCTCCAAATCTTATTTTACTATTTTTTCTCTCCTACTACAAATGTTATTTTACTATTCACTCTACAAATATTATTTTATTATTCACTATACAAATGTTATTTTACAAATGTAGTGGGTGCTTAATTACAAAAAATATAAAAAATAACATTTTTTTATTATTTGTCTCAAATATCCATAATCTAATGTGTAAATTTTTCTTGATATACAAAATTAATTTTTAAAATATGTGATTTTGCATATACATATATAGAAACCAATACTAATGCTAGAGTACTCCCAATGAATTTTTCATCTTATCCTTTAAAATACATCACCGAAACTCATTTTTTTTTATTTTACATACTGACTTTTATAATATTTCATACATCGGCTTATCTATTTTTTCTTTATATCATTTAAATATTATACTTTTTAATCTTTTTTATTCATTTTAAATATTTTCTCTAACTACCAACAATATCATTATTTCTTTTGGTATTCTCCGTATACAATTTCATTTTCTATTAGGCCTATTTTTTAGTGCTTTCGTACATATTTTTACAGAACCCGACAAGCTGTGTTTCTCCGTATCATTATATCTTTTAATATTTGTAATATGTCTCCGTATACAATTTCTATTAAGCCTATTTTTTAGTGCTTTCTTACATATTTTTACAGAACCCGACAACCTGTGTTTCTTAAACAATTGTGCCACTTTGGGGTTTTCTTTCATATATTATGTTAAAGTTGACTCCTATTTTGTTTGAAGAAGAGGTGTAGATCCAGAGTTTTGTTGAAAGTAGAGTAGTCATAACCCATTTCTGTGGAACAATTGGTAGTCCAAAGTAATTAGGGAATGGTGATTATTTGATCGATGAGTGGAGAAAGAAGGAAGCAGGGGAGAGTAGAGTTCCGCCATTTTCAACAACTGTTCATGCCGTGACTCGAAGTCGACGCCCTCTCTCCCGCCTCGCACTCATCGCGTTTGTAGTAGATTTTTATTTACCAAGCTCTCACCTTTCTGCAAGCGCAAACCCACCCAGTTATGCACATTCTTCTCACTGCAACACCTTCATTATCTCTCTTTGTCGCTTCTTCATTTCTTTCTTTTCTTAAAACCTGAAACTCACAACGAATCAATCGTTCTCTTAGACTACAAGTAGGAATTTTTTTAAGAGTTTTAATAGATATGTGGATATGTATGCTTTTTTTATGGGTCTCTTTGTTGGCGAGCGGGAAGTCGAGGAAGATGGAAGACTCTGGTTCTCTCTTTAGCGCCAAGCAAAGAAGAAAGCGGGAACGAGAGAGAGGGTCTGAAATGAAAATAAATGTCATTTGAAGAAACGGAAAAAATCAGCACGAGGAAAGTGAAATGAATTAAAAACGTTTACAGTGATGAACAGGTTCCTCTACATGTAGCAGGTACCCGTTATCAAAATGTAAAGTTCCTTTCAAATAAAAGATATAATGGAGGACACTTTTGAAAACATTTCTTTATATTTAAAAAAAAAGAAAAAAGATTAAAGAGCATCAATTGGAAGTGCTTAATGCTTTAAAAATAAAATGTATATTTTGGTATCTTTTTTATTTTGAAATAAAATGTTTATATTTTATTTGCTAGTCGTGAATACCATTTTTTCAAGTTTTTTGGATACATCTCTGTAATGCACCAGTGACCGAGCACATGCGACTCCAGTTATAATGTTTACTCTTTTGACGAGAGAGAAGGGATCCGGAAGGACAGGGGATGGTAGAAAGATAATGTTTTCACACAATCTAATCATTATAATTTTTAAATTCTTTTTTATAAAAAACAAAAGAAGCAACTTAATTTTTTCAAAATTTAAAATAAAAATAATATTAAAAAATATATTGTAATAATATTTTATTCAACTTTTAACTTTTAATTCAATTCATCTTATCTTATCTATAAAAACAAACGAAGGTTTCGATCTCCCAAGATTCTTATTTGAGTTATTGGAAAGAAAGATAAATATATAAAGAAGTGATATAATATTTATAATTGTGTAAATTAAATACTTAATAAATAAAAAAATATTCGAAAATTATTTTATAAGTATATTTATCTTACTTTAAGCCTTAACTCCAAGAGATCTAAATGAGAAATTTTTGTATAGAAAGCATGATTTTATTTTTAGAAAAATTCTTCTCCTCAATCATTATTTATCACTCCACATTTCATACTCATGAAAAATATTCTCATACTTTATGAAAAATATTCTCATACCCTATGAAAAAATTATAAGTGTGGGTGTGAGAGTAAATAGTAACTGATACACAATAATTTTATTATTATTATTATTAATATGCTCCTAACTTTATTTTAAAAAGATGAGCTAGAAATTGGGCCAAGCCCACCTCATAAATAAATAAATATTAAAAAAAAAAAAACCAAAAACAAACAAACCTTAGACCAAGCAGGGAAGGGCATGCCTCCCCCACGTGGCCCATGGCATGCAATAGGGCTGTGCAAAATTTCGAAAGTTCCGACTCCGCCCGACATCCGCTCCGATTCCGACTCCGTCGGAGTCGGAGTTATCGGAAAACGGAGTCGGAGTGCGGAGTGGCTCCGAATAGGTGTCGGAGTCGGAGTCGGAGTTCGGAGCTCCTTAGAGCTCCGAAATCCGACTCCGAATTTTTTTGAAAAAAATCCGGATGTAAAACGACGTCGTTTTACATCTGGATTTTTTTCAAAAAAAATCAAACGACGCCGTTCCACTTAATGTGGAACGGCGTCGTTTCATCATACGGGGGGTCCAAAACGCAGGACCCCCCTCCCCTTTCCCTTCTCCCTTCTTCGGATCTGGCTCCTTCCTCCTGCTCCTTCCTCCTTTGTCTTTCTCTCTCAAGTCTTCGTCTGAACTCGCCACCTCGCCACCTCGCCACCTCGTTCCCTCTCTATTGCCGCCGTGAGACTTTACTCCTCCGTAGTGCGCAACTTCAATCCGAGCTTCAAAGTTCAACCTACGGTGAGAACCCGATTCCGAGCCCTAAAATTAAATTGCTTGATTTAATTTAATTTATTCCGTTACTCATAGTCTCATAGCATGGACGTCTGGGTATTTTGTTGTGATTGAAATGAATTCCTTTTGTAAATTTGTAGTAAGGAAATGTGTTTGATAAAATGTGTAATGTGTTTGTAAGTTGTGTTGTATGCATGCAATGTGTTTGATAAAATGTGTAAGAGATGTTTCTTGGCTCCTTTAGGCTTTAATTCTGCTTGGCTCCTTCCTCCTTGGCTCTTTTAAAATTCACACGGACAGAACAGAGTAATAAACGAATTACTCTTAGTTTTGGTTGAATGAAACACTAGCTAGTAGCTGCTACTTCAGTCGTACACTAAAGAGCATATATATAAATATATATATACATATACATATAGCTTTACCATTTGGTCATCTGGAAAATATATATATATTAAGCAAATGAGATAATATGCTAAAAGCCTAAAACATGCCCAATCTAATAATAACATTACTGATCAAATTAGTTTCTTACTGTATGAAAATCACAATTGGGCAGTGACCTAGGCATTAGATTATATGAAAGAGTCAAAGACTGACTTACTGAAAAAGAAAGAAAGAAAAAAGAGTAAGTTGTATGGCTTAGAACAGGAGAATGTCGAGGCATCTTGGAAGTTATTTTATTTCCATCTTGCAATTCAATAGGAACACAGAATAAATAGATGTAGCTGTGTGGTGAGGACAGAGCAAAGTAGCTTCTGCCTTGAAGAAGTGAACATCAATGGGGCTTTCGAATGGCATACCAATATAAATTATATCCGTCGGAGTCGCTGTACAATCTCCAACAAATTCTACTAGAGGATTCATCATTTCTTGTTCATTCCACTTTGAGAACAATCTTCATGAATTCATAGACGAAGTAACTTATTGAAGCTGAAGGAAGTACCTGAATATGCACAACATCAATATTAAAAAAAATCAAGAAACCTTGTTAGCAGAAAATTAAAAGAAAAGGTGATCCTGAAAAGGAACATGAAGAATTAAACTTTGATAAATCATTATTAAAATATCAAAATTAAAATAAGCACACCGTGCAACTAAGTACATAAATTGAAGCCAAATAAGCGCATAAAACTCTTAGAAATGGTTGAGTCAGTAATAAATGATAAGCCAGTTGCTTCATAGGCAGCCAGGTTTGACGACAAAGCCAATTGACCACTGTAGGGCAGGGCCACACATCTTCAGCTTTAAATTCAATCCATCCAAATACATTAAATAATCAAACTCTCTTACTTATATTCATAAACCATCTTAAAATTCTAATCCATCTCTTAAGATTATAAAATCCCTACATTTTTATATATATCATGATGTCCTGTCAATCAACTTGCATGGGCGAACACAATTTGTCCTCAAGTTGAGGCCCTCAAGATGGCCTGCCGCCATGCGAGCGAAGAATAGCTCCACAGAGAAGAGATAACATCTTTGTTTGGAGGTGCCGACTTGGATGGTTAATTGGCATCCAAATGTCAGCGCTCATCTCATCGAGCTAGCTTGATCATATATATATATATCAGCATATATATGGCAAATAATGAAAATAAAGTAGAGATTGGTTTGGTGCGTTGAAAAGTGGTTAGCTTGCTAGCTAAGTTAGCCAGCCTGGGGGGCTGTGGGGACCAACACTTTTTTAAGTGGGGAGACAACTTATGACAATATATGAATGAACTTATGTGACCATTTGAATATGCCCACTTTTTGGTGTTTTCTTCATGTGGTACAACTACTGCAACCAACATTGACTTAAAGCTGTTCCCGTAGACCCAGATCTTCAAAGCAATGGGAATATTATCGAATAAATGGCTTGTTACCCATAAAAATAATCTAATGACTAAAAATAAAGAACTGGAAAATTAGCTCACATCTTCAATAATTGGACTGATACCATAAACATTTTCCAAATACTCTAGCGCAATATACTCCCCATGAGAAAGTTTTATAAGGTTCTTTTTTCGATCAATAATCTTAATAACTCCATTTGGAAGTAGTTCCCCTATGTCCCCTGAGAATGCCAAAGAATGACAACATCAAGACACAAAATATTCTTAAAGTAAAACTAACTTGGAGATAAGAAAGGAATCTGGCCCAACCTGTATGAAACCAGCCATCTTTAATGGATTCTGTTGTTAATTCAGGATTTTTGTGGTATCCAGAAAAAACAGTCTTCCCTCTCACACATATCTCACCACATGGTCGCTCCCCAAGTGGATTGTAGCCCATCTCTGGTACCCCTTCCAGCCGAAGCTCATTGTACACAGAAACCGCACCAGCAGTACCAACCATGCACATCTCGTCAGGAAAGCAAAAAGTTGTCAGTCCACAAGTTTTACATTGGCAAGTCACTCAAATTTGTGAGTGACTTGAGCATGACTTTAGACAACATCCATATTTGCTATAAAATTTAAGTTCTTTTCAAAAGGCTAAAGAAACTCACTTTAGAGCATTGGCAATTGCCAAGTCCAAATTTTGCCTAGAACTTCAAGTTTTGGCTATACCATTAACCTTTGATTAGGTGAATCCACATTGGACTAGCTATCTTAAAGTCAAAATAATAATATAATATTATATATTTTAATAATATTTTACAATTTTTTTTTAATAATTTGCAAATGCACTCCAAGTCTCCATATATTAATTTACAATTTAATTTTTACTTAAAATTATTGTTTCCCAACTATATTGCAATTTCTACCAACACAGTTTCTACCATATGGTTGCAGTTTCTACCAACACTGCTCCAAAAAAATAGTTGCATTGTCTACCATATATTTAACCACTACCGCACAACATGATCCAATACAACCACTCCCATAAACTCCACACCTTAGCTTCTAAACAGCAATTACACGAAATGGTAGCCTACACAGCTCACAAACTCTGCCTGGGGTGGTGGTACTTATGATTTCATTTTCAGCCAAACTACCACGCTTCCTTTCTGTTAATAAATTCCCCAGCTGTCACCCACCCAAATCTTTTGCCCCAAGCCTTCAATAAAAGATATGAACCAAAGCAAACTAAACTGGTTGCACTTTATATCTACTAAAAACGTAATATGTCCAAACAGAAACAGAAAGGGATGTGAAAATTAACAACCTTGAAGAAGTGGAAAATACATACAAGACATTCAATGACAACTTTAAAAAGTAGTATAATTATTATTAAAATGGAATACAAAAATCACTAGAAGTATGCTGAGCTTGATGGTTCGTCAGCATCAATAAACTAAATATGGACTGTGTTTCATGCAAATATAGTTCAAGCCAACCCCCACCCCCCCTTAATGGTGGTAGTACTAGCAGATAATTTATTAATTGGCATTTACTAGCAATATTCAGGTGGTTTTAGTTGTTTTGTGGTATCAACTCATTGTTATCTGTGTTTGATAAAATTCAGGTAGAAACTGTTAAACCTCTTTCAAAACTTTGTCTTGAATTCCCCAACCCATACATTGGTAAGAGTATTTTTTCTAGTGTTTTCTGAGAATATGTTCATCTTCTTCTATCTCATTCTAATTATGATATCATCAGTGATTCAGTAGGGTTGACCTCGTGTGCCCCAAATCCCGCCCACCTCTTAACTTTAAACTCAAAATCATTCAAATCCCAACCCCACATCTTAATGTTATTTGAGCTTCTTTGATAGCTTCTATTTTAATGTTATTTATTAACAAGCTTAATGTATATAATATACGAGATCAGAACCAAATTTAAGCATAATTAGTGGATATTTGTAACTTATCATGCATGCAGGCTTGTAGCTTATTATTGCTAAGGAATATTTGTAGCTTATCGTGGACAGCTTATTATGATACAATAATACATGTCCTATATCAACGCGTTGATTTAAATTTTTAATATAGCCTAGTTTATTTTTAAACTAATTTTTTGCTTCTAACTTATTTTTTCAGCTTCATTGATTGTGATATGGATCCTAGACCTAGTGGAGATGATCGTCCACAAGGGGATGTGGCGGATGCCAATGCTACAACTCCTACACCGGTGGGTACTTCTACCCCTAGAGCCACATCTAGGGCAGCTACATCTAGAGGAGCTACATCTAGAGGAGCTACATCTAGAGCAGCTACATCTTGTGCGAGTAGTCGACTCCCACTCCCAGTAGATATGGAGGATGAGGATATGTTCAACGAAGAGGAGGAGATGCCCATTGAGCAAGATCAACCACCACGGCCTTCTAAAAAGAGGTCGTGGACATGGGAGCATTTCACCAAAATTCCTGGTGATATTGCGAACCCGGTAGCAAGATGCCATTATTGTGGCCAACTTTGTGGATGCCATTCGAAGAAGCAAGGCACAAGTGTGTTAATAGCACATCTAACTGGTTGCCAACGATATAAGATAGCGAAGGGATTGGCGGCCACTGATCAGACCAACCTCAGTTACCAAACTTCTACAGCCACTGATGGTACACAGACTAAGAAATTGGTTATCCCTCAATACAGTGAGAAGATGTTGAGGGACATGCTTGCAGAGATGATAATTACTGATGAGATGCCCTTTACCACAGTCGATAAAAGAGGCTTTCGAAAGTTTCTAAACTTTGTTGAGCCACGATTTCCTATTCCATCACGGTATACGGTGATGCGAGATTGTATGAAGAGGCATGCGAAAGACAAGGCGGAGATGAAGAAGATGTTTATTACCACTGGCCAGAGAGTGTCGTTTACGACTGACACATGGACGTCCATACAGAACGTCTGCTACATGTGTATCACAGCACACTATATTGACAGTGAGTGGATTTTGCATAAAAAAATTATTGGCTTTAAAGATATTGTGGATCATAAAGGTGCATCTATTGGGGCGAAGATGGATGATTGTTTAAAGGACTGGGGAATTCAAAAAGTGTTGTGTATTACAGTTGACAATGCTAGTGCCAATGAAACAGCAATTGATTGGTTTAAGCGGAACACGACAGTGAGAGATGATGTCATTCGAGCCCACGAGTTTATTCACGTTCGATGTTGTGCTCATATCATCAACCTCATAGTTGTTGAGGGGTTAAAAGAGGTTGATGATTCCATTACCCGAGTCCGCAGCATTGTACGATATGTGAGGGGTTCCCCTCAAAGGCTTGCCAAGTTTAAGGCAATAGCTGAAGATCTTAAGATTGAATGTTCTAGCATGTTGTGCTTGGACGTTCCGACTCGATGGAACTCTACATACATGATGTTGGATGTGGCACAGAAGTACCAAAAAGCATTCGAGCGGATGGAGGTCGAGGATGGGGGTCTGAGGTATGCTTTGTTGGAGCCAGCAGGACAGGGGCTCGGTGCGCCAGACGCACATGATTGGACCAGTGTGAGCCACTTTGTTAAATTTTTAAGAATTTTTTATGATATAACCATGCGGCTATCTGGATCCAAATATACGACTGCGAACTCATTCTTCAGTGAGCTCTCGGAGCTTCACTTCCACTTGGAAAATAGTTGTATTGACTCTGGTGGATTGTTATCTGCTATGGCTACGAGGATGAAGACCAAATATGATAAATATTGGGGGAATATTGAGAAGATAAATAGATTGTTATTTGTGGCTGTGATCCTTGACCCCCGATACAAGTTGGCCATTCTAGAATTTTGGGTAAATTCCGTCCTCGGGGCAGTGAAGGCTGCAGAGTTTATTAGAGTGCTAAAAAGTGATATTGATGATCTATATAATCACTACAGCAATAGTTGTCAGCCTTCATCCGCAGCTGATAGCTCTTCACATTCGAGGCCGACAGGGTCGACAGCTTCCTCAGGTGATACTAATCCATCTGTAGGGCTTAGAGGCCATCGTATTATGCAGCAGTATCATCAACTCATGTCAACAAGGAATATTATGCATTGTACATCCGAGGTTGAACGATATTTTATGGAAGCTGTCGAGGCACCTAGCGATGTATTTCAGTTATTAACTTGGTGGAAAGTTAATTCCACCAAGTATCCAGTCCTTTCCCGTGTAGCCCGAGATGTGCTAGCTATTCCTGTCACTACGGTTGCCTCAGAGTCGGCATTTAGCACTGGAGGTCGCGTGTTGGATGCTTATCGGAGTTCATTGTCACCGTCAACCGTGGAGGCCCTCGTTTGCACACAGAATTGGATAAGTGAAACGCCCATTGGACTAGATACCGTTGGCGTTGATGCCGAGAGCTATAGACTTGAGTCGGGTACGTTTATATGCTTTTAAATGATTATTTAATTATTTTTAATGTTTCTAACTTCTACTTTTTATGATTTTAAAGATCTAGTTGTGAACCCTAACATAATTGCTGATGACTGAGAGTCCGAGACGAACGCCCCTTGAGAGTTGGGGAGAAGTTGGGAGAATCCCCTTGCTTGGTAAGAATCAAATTCTACTTTTCCTGTGTTCAAATTTTTATTATCAATTTTTTTCACTTATTGATTGCAACTTTCTATCTTCATTTCAATTTTCAGGCATGACCAATGGACCAAAAAGCATTTGAGTGAAATTCGTGTTGTTATTACATTATAAATGGGACTGTTATAACTTATGGCTATATCATACATGTTATTTAGTATCAGATTCTTGTAAAGTTTTGAATCTTTTGATATATATGGTAATATTGGCGCCCAAAAGACATTTTAATTGTCTCCACAACGTCCTATATACACAAAACAAACGCCCTAAGCTGATGCACAAACAGACTGTAAGTAATGTAGAGAAACAAATAGCTCGACTCCAATCGGAAGTCGGAGTTCCGATCGGAAGTCGGAGTTCCGACCTCCGTTCGGAGTTTCTATCGGAGGTCGGAACTCCGAACTCCGATCGGAGTCTAATTCCGACTCCATTCGGAGTCGGAGTCGGAGGAACAATCCGACTCCGATTACTGTCGGAGTCGGAGGTCGGAAGCGTGAACTCCGACTTCGTCGGAGTCGGAGCACAGCCCTAGCATGCAAGTACCATTCGGCAACTCATGGGGTTCGGAATCTGGGCCTTCCTAGCCCACAACTTTATCATCTGGTGTAAAATTGAAAAAAAAATAAAAAATAAAATAAGGAAGTAATTATCTTATAGCATGGAGTTTTTTACTAAAGTTTTGTAGAAAATATCAAATTCCTATAATTTACAGCATTGATTACTTGATACAGTTAATAGCATATATCTTTGTAGAGCATTGCTATGCATCATCCTACACACCACACACCAATGTGTTTTTTATTTTTTTTCAATTTTTTTTCAATTTTTTTTTATTTTACTCTTCTTGAAACATTTATATTTTTTTATTCTTCATCCATATAATACATATTTAAAAAGAGAAACAAATAAAAAAAATAAAAAAAGTTATGGTGTGTGGTGTGTAAGATGATGCAAAGATTAATTCATCTTTATAATAGGTATGCTTTCACACAGAATCTCGACATAGGTGAGGAGTGTGTCAGATATGAGAATACTTGTAGACTATGTGTTACAATTTACACCGTGGACAAGTACAAGAAAAATTTCTATTACCCAGTCTTTGTATTACAATGTTATATGATATAACTTAATTTAGGATATTAAATTTTAAAATTTAAATTTTATAACTCAAATTGTATTATTTAAATAATGTGAATTGTATGCTCTACACATCAATTAGATAATAAAATAAGATAAATGATATTTACATTCAAAGAGTGTATAAGCGTCACACATTCATTTTTTAAAAAATGAATAAATATAAGATTTACATAAAAAAATTAATTTTTTAATGATAAACTTTATTATTTTTTAAGAGAAGTATGTGTTATTTATACAGTTTATGATTATATCTATTATTATTCATAAAATAACTCAAACTAGAAAGTTTTAAATGAGTACTGTTTGGTTTTAAAGCTTTAATTGATGCTTAAAATATTTGTTAGAAATATGTCGTATTTATTAATGAGTAATGATTTGTAGAAACTCTAAATAAACAATTCACTTGCCGTTTATTTATAAAAAAGAAAAAGAAAAAAAGAATTTATCATAAAAAAGCGTAAAAGAAAAAATTATTTATTTTTAATGGAATCTATTTTTATTTTTTGTTTTTATTTTATAAAGGGAGACTTGTCACTAGACTTGTTTCGAATAATGATACACACATAACATATTCTATAATATGTTACGCAATAAAATTATAAAATGAGAATATTTTTATAAAATGTTGTTATTTTTATAAGTTATTTTATAAAAATACTCCTCACTTTATAATATTATTGTATAATATATTGTATAATATATTGTGTGTAAATTATTTTCCTAAAAAAAAAACACAAAAACACAACTATAGAGCAATCCTCTCAATCTGTCAGTGTCACAACTACTTGACCAGGATAGAATAAAGAGTCGTGCTACGCATCAGCCTCTGTTCATGGCTGATGCGTAGCACACTAACAGGTTTAACTTCTTCTTTTTTTATTTTTCTCTCTCATAATTTAAAATAAGTGATTAGGAGGATGCCACATATAGTGTGGGATGATTGATGCCAAAACAGGAGCTGATGCAAAGTATTTTTCTAGAATAAAATGGATTCGCTTCTAACACGTCATGTTGAATTGAATTTGTCTACTCCCGAGAATTTTATTCAAGTTTTTGTCCTAATTACGCGTCCATACAAGAAGGTGGAGAAAAGCTTCAACAACAAAAATATAAGAGACACTGGGGTCAATCGGTCCGGTTCACTTCAGTTTTGTAAATTTTTTTATAGTTGAATTAATATACATCGATTTTAAAAGTTTAAGAATTAATATTAGATCGATTCATTATCAAAACCAAAATTTTCAATTTTTCAATTTCAGTCTCGTCCGATCAGATCCGGTTTTATAGTTTAACGGATTACTTATGTTAGTAATATATGATATTTATATATACTAAACTATTAGTATATTTATATTATAGTATAATTATATTATAGTATAATTATATTATTTATAATAATTAACACATATTAGTATAATATTGAATTATTTAAAAAAATAAATATTGAATTTAACTATAGTGTATATAAGTTCTAATTTTTTATATAAGTATATATAATCAAATGTATAAAAATATATTTACAAAAAGAATACATATATTTATATATTATAATTTATTATGTCAAAAATATATTTATCATTGATATATATATCAAAAGTAATTTATTATAATATCAGTTTATATTTATATTCATAACTTAATATTAATGTTCATATTTAAAATTAAAATTTTATGATATATTAATTTTATATTATAAAATTAAAAGTTATATATTATATCAAGTGCTATATTAAAAATTATAAGATTAACTTTATGTTATATCATATGTTATATTAATTTTATGTTATAAGATTAATAAATTTGAATAATAAAATTAAAATTTTATATTATATTAATTAAAAATTTAATATATAATATAATATAAAAAATTATAAATATATATCCCAATCGATTTAAATCTTTTCAAAATATAAAAATGGGTCCAGGAAGATTTTTATATCGCACCGATCGCTTACAAGTCAGACGTGACGTCCGGTTGAACCGGTTTTTCCTCTTTTTTACAACCCCAATATACAGTATGGTACCCATCCTTCTAGAAAACACAGCCGCTGTAAAGAATTTATTCTCATCCATTTCATTTAAGAAAAATTTAATTTTATCGTATTCACACATCACACAATATATTTAACTATTTTTTTTATTTTTTTTATTATATATATGATATATAAATGATGAATAGAAGAATTTAATAATTTTAAAAAGAATAAAAATAAAAAATAAAAAATAAAAAATAAAAAAAAATCTTGTGAAGAAAATGAGTAACAAAACTCTTTGATTCAAAAGAACAAACGTCTTCAACAGCTCAACTTTCGTCAACCTTTTCCAATCCAGTTGGTGAGGAAAAGTCAGATTGAGCACCCCCCACAACACTACAAGAAGGAAAAATGAAAGTCAGTCAGAGCTGTTATCGGTACCCATCCCCCATATTTATAGAGCAATCGTCAAATTCGTAGGCTGGGAATTGGGATTGAAATGTTTTTCGAGAAAAGTCATGATATTCTCTCGTGTACTCGATCGTATCTAGCATTATTATCATTGCATTTTTTCATCTACGATTTTCATATTAGAGAGGGATGGGTACCGATACGACTCCGCCTCGGCTATTCTTTCTTCTGGTTCTAGTCCTGTCTCATTGCATAGCATGCTTCTCCGATGCAGGTGATAGTGATACCATTTCGGTAGGTCAGTCACTGAAAGTGGACCATAGCATATTATCTAAAGGTGGCAAATTTGAACTCGGATTTTTCACAGGCCCTCCTTCAAAAATCTTTCTGGGCTCATGTCATAAGAATTTTGATGTCAAGGACATTGTTTGGGTAGCAAATAGAGAAAACCCTTTGTCCGACCCATCTTCTTTTAGCCTCTAGTTCTCAGAAGATGGTAATCTAGTTCTGCTTGAAAGTTCATCCAAAACACCATTTTGGTCGACAAATTTGACACATACCCTTCCAAACTCCACTGAAGTGGTACTTCTAGACGATGAAAATTTTGTTTTAAGAGATGGCTCGAACCCTTCCACCATATTTTGGGAGAGTTTCAACCATCCAACCAATGTATGGTTGCCAGGTGCGAAGCTTGGGATCGATAAGATTACTGGAAAAGCGAAGCAGTTTGTTTAATGAGTAATAATTTGTAGAAACTCTAAATAAACAAGAGAATTGATACGCATCCGTCATTGTAGCGGTTTTCGCACACCCAACGTGGTAGTTTTTTTATTTTTTTATTTTTATCACTCATCTCTCTCGTCTCTCTCAACATCATCCTCTCTCTCATCCTCGCTCTCTCACTCATCTCCGTCTCTCTCTCTCTCTCTCTCTCTCTCTCTCTCACCGTCTCTCTCTCTCTCTCTCATCCTCTCGGTCTCTCTCTCTCTCCTCGACGCGAGCTCTCGTCCTCTCGGTCTCTCTCTCTCTCCTCGATGCTCTCTCTCGTCCTCTCGGTCTCTCTCTCTCTCTCTCCTCGACGCGAGCTCTCATCCTCTCGATCTCTCTCTCTCCTCCCTCACCGTCTCTCTCTCATCCTCGACGCGAGCTCTCTCTCTCCTCGACTCTCTCCCTCATCCCTCACCGTCTCTCAGTCTCTCCCTTTCTCTCATCGTCTCTCTCTCTTCTCATTCTCTCATCCGTTTCAAAATTCAAAATTTGAAATGTGAAAAGGGAAGGAAATTTGATTTTATTACAGAGGATATTTTAGTCTTTTTATAAAGACGTGGATTGTGTGAATTGAAACAGTTGTGGATGCCAATATTAATTCAATAAACAATTCACTTGCCGTTTATTTATAAAAAAAACAAAAAAAAAAATTTATCATTAAAAAGCGTAAAAGAAAAACTTATTTATTTTTAATGGAATCTATTTTTATTTTATAAAGAGAGACTTGTCACTTGTCTAGACTTGTTCCTGAACAGAAAAAAACACAAAAACACAACTATTGAGCAATCCTCTCGATCTGTCAGTGTCACAGCTACTTGACCAGGATAGAATAAAATGGTTTCACTTCTAACACGTCATGTTGAATTGCATTTGTCTACTCCCGAGAATTTTAATCAAGTTTTTGTCCTAATTACGCGTCCATACAAGGTGGAGAAAAGCTTCAACAACAAAAATATAACAGACACTGGGTTAATCGGTCCGCTTCATTTCAGTTTTGTAAATTTTTTATAGTTGAAATAATATACATCGATCTTAAAAATTTAAAAATTAATAGTAGATCGATTCACTATCAAACCCAAAATTTTCAATTTTCCAATTTCAATCTCGTCCGGTCAAATCCAGTTTTTATAGTTTAACGGATTATTTATGTTAGTAATATATGATATTTATATATACTAAACTATTAGTATATTTATATTATAGTATAATTATATTATTTATAATAATTAACACATATTAGTATAATATTAAATTATTTAAAAAAAAAGTATTGAATTTAACTATAGTCTAGATAAGTTCTAGATTTTTTATATGAATATATATAATCTGTAAGAAAATACAGCGGAAAAAATACCTCAAGCTCAGCTTATAAAATTGCTCCACGAGTTTCTCCAGATCGACAAAAACCAAGCTTTTCCTCTTAGTGGTAAAGTGTACTACGTAGTTAAAAAACTAGATTAACACTTAACAAATCCACAGCCTAAAAACTATTTCAAGATAGAACAAATGAGAGAGAGATTTTTTCTAAGTCGATTAATTCACCAGAACCAAAATGAGGGGGCTTTATATAGCCTCCCCTACACCACTGGCCTTAAAGGCTAGCCTTTAATATTCAGTAACGCATGGCTTAAAGCCATGCGTTACAGGGCGTTGTAAGCCATGCGTTACTGCATGTGAATGAATGGGGGGTCTGCCCATGTGGGTGCCCCCCTCCGTTTAACATCTCCCACTCGCACACAGTGGGCATGACCCTAGGTCTGCATCTCTCTAATGTTCTCAATCTTGTTCACACATAGCAAATAGGCCGTGCGACCACCAAGCACATCTGTAGAAAGGTGGGAGTACATACACTAAATCTCTCCCAGAGAAGACTAGCATAGTAACATCCCTAAAGTGTCTGGTCATGTCCTAGACTCATTCGATCGCATCAAGTCTAGCATTTTCGAGACCCTCTTGAGTTCAGAAAACTCAGAACAATGCTTGAATACCTCCAAATCATTTCAATATGTTCATAACTTTAGTCGCTACTAGTATGTAGCGTCATAGTTTGACGTCAGCAAACACTATTGAAGATGCGATATCGAAGAATCTTCCCTTTGCACTCCTATCATTCAACTTTGGTCGAACCGCTTTCCCAGCAATGCCTCTTTAGACCTTATTAATCATGGCCATAGACAACATGCCAAAGTAGCAGACATCACAATTTTTCATCACAGAGCCTTTTAAATTGCTCAGAGAGACATTCTCGTCCTCGGTCAGTTTTTAGAGTTTTTAAACTCTTGTCTAACTGATTCTCAACCATCCTTAAATACCGCCTAAAGCACTCCAATGCTTCAGACTTATGGGATATTAAGTAGACATGACCGTAACGTGAAAAATCATCTATAAATGTGATGAAGTAGATACCTCCGTGTCTTGCCCTCACATTCATTGGACCACAGATGTCTGAATGGACTAATTGCAGTGGAAAAGATGCCCTAGTGGCTTTTCCAAACGGTTTTCTCTTAACTTTTCCCATTAGAAAATGTTCACATGTAGGCAAGATGACTTTAGCGAGATTGCCTATTAAGCCCTCTCTAGCTAACCGAGTCATTCTATCTTGCCCTATATGACCAAGCCTAGCATGCCATTTATATGAATCCATATTATCAGATGCAGAAAGAAAAGCAATTGACTCATTCATATTTGAATAATTCAAATTTAACATCATAAAACCGTCTTTAAGAAAAGCATTGCCATAAAACATATGACCCAAATGAAAGGAAACATAATTGTTTTCAAATACAATCTGAAAACCAAGTTTTAATAGAGTAACTACGGAAAGTAAATTTCGTCAGATTTCGGGAGCGTATAGCACATTGTGGAGGAAAAGAGTGCGGCCACCCCGCAAGTCCAGCTTGTAGGTACTAAGTCCCAGTACCTCCACGCTAGCTCCATTCCCCACCTTGATATCATGACTCCCAGCTGGAATCCGGCGATACTCCACAAATCCGACTCTGTCTCGCGCTATGTGTTCGGTCGCTCCTGAATCAACAATCCACATAGGATAGGAATGAGCAACCATCACATGGCTAGTTACAAAAACAATGCGAGAAAAGTCAGAGTGTACCTTCTTCGGCTCAGTGCAGTCACGAGCGAAGTGGTCATTCTTTCCACAGTTGGAGCACTCTAATTTCGACTTGTTCTTCCCGCGCTTGCCCCTCTTGCTGCGCTGGGAAGTTCCTGACACCTTCTTGATTTGTTCAGCAGCTACTCCATTCTTGGGCTTCTTATGCTTAGGCCTTGATGCCTTACGCGAACCAGAATTAGCCACATAAGCCGTATGATTGGGCTTAGCAGCCTCTAGGCGCTCAACCTCCAATTCTAAGTGACGCGAGACATGATCAAAGTCTTTGATATTCTCGTTATGCGTCAGGTTCTGGCTCATATTCTCCAAAGAATTTGGTAGTGACCTAATCACTGCCTGGACTTGCTGTTCATCTGTCAGGTTGTTTCCTGCCGACCTAAGTTCGCGGATCATAGTTGACATAGCCCTAAGATGCTGCTTCATCGTGTGGTCAGAGCGCATCTTATAGGAGTCGAACCTCATGGTTAATCCACGCAACCTAGTGGCTGAAGTTCCACCAAACTTCAATTTTAAAACCTCCCACATGCTTTGGACAGTGTCATAGACCTCGAACTCACACATTAGATCATTGTGCATGCTGCTTAACATTATTATGCTCGCGCACCGATTTTTCTTAACCCATTGAGTATAGGCTTGTTGATCTATATTATGTTGTTCCGAGGTCCCTTCCGCGGGCACAGTAAGGGTGTGAGACAAGGCCTCCAAGACCTCTTGCTCATCTAAGACATATTGGATCTTGCGATGCCATATGTCATAGTTTTTCCCATCTAATTTCTCCCCCTTGTTTAAGTCGGCAACTATAGTCTTGGATGCCATATCACTACAATACGCAAAGAAGGGATATTATACACATACCTAAGAAATCTGCCGCGTCCTTTCAAGATAGAAAAAGAATAATTTAGATATGTCGCAAGATCGAAAAATCGCTAGGCTTCACAATCATCTCTTGCGCCACAATATCCAATTATTAAATTTCTAACCTAATTTCCGTGTAAATTATTAAAAAAAATATGGGAGAATTAATCATCATAAATCTCAACCATACTCCCACTATCTTAAGTAGTCTCCTAGTCCTAGTCATATGTAAAGACATAACCTATTAAAACCGCAGTAACCTTTTGGGCCAGTCTACAAGGACAGCTACCCAGACCATAGCAACCTGTTGGGCTAGTCTACAAAGACAGCCAGACTACAGTGATCTGTTGGGCCAGTCTACAAAGATGGTTCATATGAGACCATTACAGTCCATTTTTCTTGTTCCATCAGTGCATTTACAGTTCTTACTGGGGCTACTGTAGTCTTTTGGTTATGCAGTGCAGTTACAGTTCTTACTGGGGTCACCATAGTTTTTTGGCTATACAGTGCATTTATTTTTTTTATTATTATTAATTTTTTTTTTATAAATTAAAAAAAAAACCCCACCTAAACCAAAGAATATTCACAGTTCAGTGGTGTGCTTATCTCCTTAGTTTAGTAGGTGGTCTTGGGTTCAAAACCCCATTGTGCCATTTTATAATTTTACATCATTTAAAAAAAATGGGCTTAGTTAAAAAAGAACTAAAAAAAAACTGGGCCGAAAATGGCCCAATTTTTTTTTTTTTTTTTAAACTGAAAAAAAAACAATGGGCCGTTCGGCCCAGCCCATTGAAGATGACTTACAAGTCATCTTCAACCTCCAGCGGTTACTGTTCACGTGAACAGTAACCGAAAAAAAAAAATCACTCCGTCCACCGTTTTGAAGGTTTCCGGTGTTGTTTTTCGTCGGAAACAACCTCCGGAGGAGGCTGGGTGCTGCCGCAGCACCTTACTGGTGCGCGTAGCACCACGTCGGTGCGCACAGCACCACGGTGGTGCTGGCAGCACCCCTCTGGTGCGCGCAGCACCGCTGGGTGCCCCCACGGTGCACCATGCACCGTGGGCTCCAGTCGGTGCATGCGGCACCGTGGTGCGCGCAGCACCATATCAGGGGTGCTGTGCAACACCCTAAGGTGCGCGCTGCACCACCACATTCAGGTGGTGCACGCTGCACCACCGGGTGGAGAGGTGGTGCGCGCTGCACCACCGTGTGTTGGTGCGCGCTGCACCACTGCACCGGCTTCGGACAAACAATTTTTTTTTTTTTAAAAGGTTCGCAGCAGCAGTTAGCGTAAAAAAAATGGCACATTTATAATTTACATGCATATGCAAATAAAAAAAAAAATTGGAAGCAATTACGATAGCTCTGATACCAATGTAAGAAAATACAGCGAAAAAAATACCTCAAGCTCAGCTTATAAAATTGCTCCACGAGTTTCTCCAGATCGACAAAAACCAAGCTTTTCCTCTTAGTGGTAAAGTGTACTACGTAGTTAAAAAACTAGAGTAACACTCAACAAATCCACAGCCTAAAAACTATTTCAAGAGAGAACAAATGAGAGAGAGATTTTTTCTAAGTCGATTAATTCACCAGAACCAAAATGATGGGGCTTTATATAGCCTCCCCTACACGGCTGGCCTTAAAGGCCAGCCTTTAATATTCAGTAACCCATGGCTTAAATCCATGCGTTACAGGGCGTTGTTAAGCCATGCGTTACTGCATATGAATGAATGGGGGGTCTGCCCGTGTGGGTGCCCCCCTCCGTTTAACATAATCAAATGTATAAAAATATATTTACAAAAAGAATACATATATTTATATATTATAATTTATTATGTCAAAAATATATTTATTATTGATATATATATCAAAAGTAATTATTATAATATAAGTTTATATTTATATTCATAACTTAATATTAATGTTCATATTTAAAATTAAAATTTTATGATATATTAATTTTATATTATAAAATTAAAAGTTATTTGTTATATTAAGTGCTATATTAAAAATGATAAGATTAACTTTATGTTATATCACATGTTATAAACTTGAATAATAAAATTAAAATTTTATATTATATTAATTAAAAATTTAATATGTAAAATAATATAAAAAATTATAAATATATATCCTATTCGATTTAAATCTTTTCAAAATATAAAAATGGGTCTAGCAAGATTTTTATATCGCACCGATCGCTTGCAAGTCAGACGTGACGTCCAGTGAGGTCCGGTTGAACCGGTTTTTCGTTTTTTTTTACAACCCCAATATACAGTATCGTACCCATCCTTTAGAAAACACAGCCGCTGTAAAGAATTTATTCTCTTCATTTAAGAAAAATTTAATTCTATAGTATCCACACATCACACAATATATTTTATTAGTTTTTAATTTTTTTTATTAAATATATGATATATAAATAATAAATAGAAGAATTTAATAATTTTAAAAAGAATAAAATTAAAAAAAAAAAAATCGTGTGTAGAAAGAGCAGTAACAAAACTCTTGATTGAAAAGAACAAAGGTCTTCAACAGCTCGACTTTTCATCATCGTTGTACTTAGTTCTAATTAAATGTCATCCTTTTCTAATCCAGTTGGTAAGGAAAAGTCAGATTGAGCATCCCCACAACACTACAAGAAGGAAAAATGAAGAGTCAGTCAGAGCTGTTATCGGTACCCATCCCCCATAATTATAGAGCAATCGTCAAATTCGTAGGCTGGGAATTGGGATTGAAATGTTTTTCGAGAAAAGTCATATTTCTCTCGTGTACTCGATAATATCTAGCATTATTATCATTGCATTTTTTCATCTACGATTTTCATTTTAGAGAGGGATGGGTACCGATACGACTCCGCCTCGGCTATTCTTTCTTCTGGTTCTAGTCCTGTCTCATTGCATAGCATGCTTCTCCGATGCAGGTGATAGTGATACCATTTCAGTAGGTCAGTCATTGAAAGTGGACCATAGCTTATTATCTAAAGGTGGCAAATTTGAACTCGGATTTTTCAGAGGCCCTCCTTCAAAAATCTTTCTGGGCTTATGTCATAAGAATTTTGATGTCAAGGACATTGTTTGGGTAGCAAATAGAGAAAACCCTTTGTCCGACCCATCTTCTTTTAGCCTCGAGTTCTCAGAAGATCGTAATCTAGTTCTGCTTGAAAGTTCATCCAAAACACCATTTTGGTCGACAAATTTGACACATACCCTTCCAAACTCCACTGAAGCAGTAATTCTAGACGATGGAAATTTTGTTTTAAGAGATGGCTCGAACGCTTCCACCATATTTTGGGAGAGTTTCGACCATCCAACCAATGTATGGTTGCCAGGTGCGAAGCTTGGGACCGATAAGATTACTGGAAAAGCGAAGCAGTTTGTTTCATGGAAAAGTTCAGAAGATCCTGCACCGGGTATGTTCTCGTTCGGGTTAGACCCAAGTGGAAGCAGCCAATTAATCTTACAGTGGAACAGGTCCCAAGTGTATTGGAGTACTGGAGTTTGGAATGAAAAACCTTTCAGCTTGGCTCCTGATATGGCGATGAATGATATCAACTTCAGTTTTGTGTCAGATGAAAATGAAAACTATTTTACTTATTCTGTTGGAAATAATTATTCCAGATTTATGTTTGTCCTTGAGCCTTCTGGACAGATCCAGCTACACAAGACGTGGTCGGATAGCCCTTGGAATTGGACTGTAACTTGGTCTAGACCGGAAAGCCCGTCGGAAGTCTATGCTTTATGCGGTAAATTTGGCGTGTATCAGGAAAACTTCTCAAACCCCTGTGCATGTCTAAAAGGTTTTGAAGGATTTCCGATTGAAGACAGAGTCCAAGATGATTGGTCAGGTGGATGTGTGAGGAAATCCCCTTTGCAATGTGACAATGGTACGCATGCTAATGGCAAAAAAGATTGGTTCCTGAAAATACCGAACGTCAGATTGCCTATTAATCCAAAAGCATACCCGGCAGCGAATGCTAAAAGGTGTGAATTTGCTTGCATGAATGATTGCTCTTGCCCTGCTTATGCACACAACAGCAGCGGATGTATGATATGGGAAGGAGGGCTTTTGAACTTACAGCAACTTTCAGATGGTCGCGAGGCTGGACAAGATATCTATCTCAGGCTTGCTGCTGATGAGCGTCAAAGTACCAAACGTAGGATGAATTGAATTCTTCATAATTTTCTTGTCATCTTCATTCTGAATGCATACTTAATTCTGTTATGCTTGATCTAATTGTGATTCTAATCATCATAATCAGGCAACCGCTGGAAAGTATGGCTTGTAGCCGTGCTGGTCCCTGCAACAGGGCTAATTGGCTTATGCCTCTGCATTTTTTGTTCACGCAAGGGAAAGCGCAAAGTCCAAGGTAAGTTCTAGGGATGCATAACAACTTCTTATTTGTGTTTGTAGATTTAGTGGATCACTAATAAAGAAAAAGCTCTGCCTAATCTTAGATAAGAAAAAAACTGTGACTTGTCCTTGTTCTTAGAAGTGTTTATTCCAGACATTTTTCTCATGACTGACAATGTAAAGCTCATTGGTTAGCGAAAAGAGTCTTCATGCTCTTGAAGCAACGAGAACCAAGTTTGTGGGGGTCCTCTCACAAACTTCACGAAGCACTAGCTAAACTACTTTAGTAGATTTTCCATTAATATGACAAGACTTGTAATTCTGTATCAAACAGGAGAGGTCCAAGAGAAGGCTACAACCAATGATCTACTGTTATTTGATTTTAATACTGAACTCAGTCGAATGAAGGATGTTGAGTTACCACTATTCAGTTATGAGAGTGTATCAGCTGCCACTAATAATTTCTCACCCGAGCATATGCTTGGACGAGGAGGTTTTGGACCAGTCTACAAGGTATGTTTTTTCTTCCTAATGAATGATCTCCAAAAATATCAGTAACCAATAATGGTTAACATTCAATAAAAACTTAAAAGAGCTTATGGTTCTGTCTCACAGGGAAAGTTACTTAATGGGGAGGCAATTGCAGTGAAAATGCTTTCAAAAAGATCAGGACAGGGGCTTGAGGAATTCAGAAATGAGGCAACACTAATTGCAAAACTCCAGCATACAAATCTTGTCAGACTCTTGGGTTGCTGTATGGAGCAAGATGAAAAGATATTGATATACGAGTATATGCCCAATAAGAGTCTGGATTCCTACCTTTTTGGTGTGTCAACGTTT
>QEOT01002969.1:55739-78178 GCA_003123785.1 Pterocarya stenoptera
GACGTGGTCGGATAGCCCTTGGAATTGGACTGTAACTTGGTCTCGACCGGAAAGCCCGTCGGAAGTCTATGCTTTATGCGGTAAATTTGGCGTGTATCAGGAAAACTTCTCAAACCCCTGTGCATGTCTAAAAGGTTTTGAAGGATTTCCGATTGAAGACAGAGTCCAAGATGATTGGTCAGGTGGATGTGTGAGGAAATCCCCTTTGCAATGTGAGAATGGTACGCATGCTAATGGCAAAAAAGATTGGTTCCTGAAAATACCGAACGTCAGATTGCCTATTAATCCAAAAGCATACCCGGCAGCGAATGCTAAAAGGTGTGAATTTGCTTGCATGAATGATTGCTCTTGCCCTGCTTATGCACACAACAGCAGCGGATGTATGATATGGGAAGGAGGGCTTTTGAACTTACAGCAACTTTCAGATGGTCGCGAGGCCGGACAAGATATCTATCTTAGGCTTGCTGCTGATGAGCGTCAAAGTACCAAACGTAGGATGAATTGAATTCTTCATAATTTCTTGTCATCTTCATTCTGAATGCATACTTAATTCTGTTATGCTTGAGCTAATTGTGATTCTAATCATCATAATCAGGCAACCGCTGGAAAGTATGGCTTGTAGCCGTGCTGGTCCCTGCAACAGGGCTAATTAGCTTATGCCTCTGCATTTTTTTTTCACTCAAGGGAAAGCGCAAAGTCCAAGGTAAATTCTAGCGATGCATAACAACTTCTTATTTGTGTTTGTAGATTTAGTGGATCACTAATAAAGAAAAAGCTCTGCCTAATCTTAGATAAGAAAAAAACTGTGACTTGTCCTTGTTCTTAGGAGTGTTTATTCCAGACATTTTTCTCATGACTGACAATGTAAAGCTCATTGGTTAGTGAAAAGAGTCTTCATGCTCTTGAAGCAACGAGAACCAAGTTTGTGGGGGTCCTCTCACAAACTTCACGAAGCACTAGCTAAACTACTTTAGTAGATTTTCCATTAATATGACAAGACTTGTAATTCTGTATCAAACAGGAGAGGTCCAAGAGAAGGCTACAAGCAATGATCTACTGTTATTTGATTTTAATACTGAACTCAGTGGAATGAAGGATGTTGAGTTACCACTATTCAGTTATGAGAGTGTATCAGCTGCCACTAATAATTTCTCACCCAAGGATAAGCTTGGACGAGGAGGTTTCGGACCAGTCTACAAGGTATGTTTTTCTTCCTAATGAATGATCTCCAAAAATATCAGTAACCAATAATGGTAAACATTCAATAAAAACTTAAAGAGCTTATAGTTCTGTCTCACAGGGAAAGTTACTTAATGGGGAGGAAATTGCAGTGAAAATGCTTTCAAAAAGATCAGGACAGGGGCTTGAGGAATTCAGAAATGAGGCAACACTAATTGCAAAACTCCAGCATACAAATCTTGTCAGACTCTTGGGTTGCTGTACGGAGCAAGATGAAAAGATATTGATATACGAGTATATGCCCAATAAGAGTCTGGATTCCTACCTTTTTGGTGTGTCAACGTTTAGTCATCTTGATGCTTTATATATATTATATATTTCGGTTTTTAGTCTTTTGGCTTCTTGGGTACTAATTTCCTTGGTTGTATCATTTAAACAGATGCTGATTCCATCAAGAAAAAGATGTTAGATTGGGGGATACGCATGCGCATTATTGAAGGGATTGCTCAAGGGCTTCTTTATCTTCATCAATATTCAAGGCTACGAATCATACATAGAGATTTAAAACCCAGTAACATTCTCTTGGATGGTGAAATGAATCCGAAAATATCGGATTTTGGCATGGCAAGAATAGTTGGAGATAACACAACACAAGCTGACACAGATAGGATCGTTGGAACTTAGTAAGTATGCAATCTATTTCACGTCTAATATGTATTACTGTCGGCTACTAAAAAGAACATACCACACTGATTTTGGAATCCAGTGGCTACATGTCTCCGGAATATGCTATGGAAGGTCGATACTCAATAAAGTCTGATGTGTTTAGCTTTGGAGTACTGTTACTAGAGATTGTAAGTGGCAAAAAGAATAAAGGCTTCAATAGCAGCGAGTCATTCGGTCTTCTCATATATGTACGTTTAGCTAGCTAGCTAGCTCCTTTATATCCTCTCTAATTCTCTACAATTGGCACTTAGTCTTATATGTGAAATGCTTTAGTCCTTGATTAAATCTACAATGATTTGAAATGATAACAGGCTTGGGAGTTGTGGAGAGAAGATCGAAGTTTAGAATTGATGGACCTTACAATTGGTTATCCTTCTTCAACTTCATTGATGTTGAAATTCATTAACATCGGGCTTCTTTGTGTTCAAGAGAAACCAGCGGACCGACCCACCATGAGTGATGTCGTCTCAATGATTAGCATTGAACATACACCTCTACCAGTACCCAAGCAACCTGCTTTTACCGTAGGCGGGAATTCGATGGACACAAATTCAACTAGCAGCAGTGTTGAGAATTGCTCAGTAAACGATGTAACTGTTTCGATTATGGAAGCTCGATGAATCTTCTTCTTCTTCTTTATTTAGCCCATTAGTTGATGTTTGGGAAATGTAGAATAAAAAATGTGATTTATATATCTTTCATATATATTGTTGATTTAGCCATGTTTGGATAGTGAGATGGGATGAGATGATATGATTTTAGATAAAAGTTGAATAAAATATTGTTAGAATATTATTTTTTAATATTATTATTATTTTGAGATTTGAAAAAATTAAATTGTTTATTACATTTTGTGTGGAAATTTGAAAAAATTGTAATGATGATATGAGATAAGTTGAAATAGTTTCTCAATCCAAACGAGGGGCCTTAGGCATATTGAACTAAAAAATGGATATTGAACTAAAACGACAGTTCATATTGACCTAAAAAAATGGAAACGAGTAATGATACAAGACATAATTCATGACTTTTATTGAAAGTCACCCTATATTTTGTCATGAATCGTGATCCAACAAATACTTCATTTATCATAATTGGAATATAGCAATGAATTATTTATCATTAAATTTCCGCTCTTGGGGAAAACTTTCTTATGAATATTGAAACAAACAATTACAAGAGAAACAAATACCATCTAATACCTTTTGCTCTAACACAAGCTAGAGATTATCTAGCCCCTTGGCTTCGTATAACGGCATCGAAGAATGAATACAAATCTAACTTACAGCAGCGAGCTCAAAAGGCTATGCCAATATGGATGGTAGAATGCAGCTCGTAAGACGTAGGCAAAAATATTGGACTTCACATCCTTGGCAACTTCGTATATTGTTCTTTGTCGTTGTATCATGATATGGATTCCAAAACTAAGCAGCTTTAAGCTTCCCCAGTCTGTACTGGCTCATATCTTCGGAGTGCAGCATGCCATTAGGAAAAAGAAGACGCCGGAGAGCAAGGAAAAACCGGGCCTGAAAAGAAGATATTTTGTTCTGGGTAAGTCTATTAAAGTTGACGCTGAAAGAATGAAAAACAAATGATAGAGTGCAAGTAGAGTGGAAGATTGAGGAATGGGAAAATCTGTTATCTCGTAGTACTACAGTGTACAACATGCCTTGCCATTTATAGGCAGCAAACAATAAAAAGAATGAAAGAATATGCTTTACAGCTCATCGTAACCAACCTAAAACAGAAAAATATTCTACTGCTGTGCTCATGAGTCGTTAGCTAATTTCTTGTCTGGAGGAACCGTAGGAACTTGAGGCATTTTATGGGGTAATTTCAACATCCTCCGCAAGATGGAGAGTATATGTTAATAACTCCTATCTTGGATATAAGTCGAGTGAATGCAGGAGAATATAAAGGCTTAGTGAGCAGGTCTACTACTTGGAGATGTGAAGGAATGTGGGTTGTTACTACTTGTCCATCTGATATTTTGTCTCGAACTAGATGACAGTCTAGTTCGATATGCTTTGTCTGTTCATGGAAGACAGGAATTGCCGCAATACAAGATTATCATAATATAAAGTCGCAGACCTTGAGGCGTTGATGACTAAATCAACAAGAAGGTATCGGAGCCATGTAAGTTCACAGACCACAGCTGCCATGGCTCTATACTTGGATTCAGCAGAAGATCTTGACACGGTTGTTTGCTTCTTGGATTTTCAAGATACAAAAGAAATTCCTAAGAAAACACAAAAACCGATAGTCGATCTCCGTGTGTCAGGACAATTTGCCCAGCTCGCATCGAAATAAGCAACAAGTTCAAGTGCAGAATCGGCAGGGAAGAAAAGTCCATGCCCTGGAGTCCCTTTCACATATCAGATTACTCTGAGGATTGCATCATAGTGAGGGACACAAGGTGTTTCCATGAATTGACTGAGTAAGTGCACACTTTGGCTGAAGTCTAGTTGTGTATGTGTGAGGTAAAGGAGCTTGCCGATTAATTTTCTACACAAAACAGGGTCTTTGAAGGCTTCACCTCCGTCTTTACTTAGTTTGACGTTGGGCTCCATAGGTAGACGAGATGGTTTTGATGCCAGCATCCCAATTTCTGCAAGGATGTCCAATGCGTATTTTCGTTGACATAGATGTATCCCTTTCTTTGAACGTCCCACCTCCATTCCAAGGAAATATTTCAGGTTCCCTAGATCCTTGATCTTGAACTTGGTTTCCAAGAACTTCTTCACAGCAGCAGTAGACGTGCTATCTGAGCTTAGCAATACTATGTCATCTACGTATAAGAGTAACGCCATGAATGAGTTTGCTATAGACTTGGTGAATAAACTGTAATCGGCCTTGGATTGGATAAATCCGAATTCAGCCTAGGAATAGGTGTAACACCCCATTCCCATAGGCTAGATGTGTCACGTGTTTTTCACAAAATACTGTTGGCAAAAGATCTCATATTAAATAAAAACAATTTAGGATTTATTTCATAAATCTTTGTTTGATAACAATGCCTTCAAAAAAAAAAACTTAAATAAATAAACTTAATAAAAGTTATGTCATAAAAATCAATTTTTCATTCTAAGAGGTTTGAAACTAAGTCAACTGCTCCTTCTAATCCTGGTCTGCCTGTTCGTAATCATTATCCTCACCTGGGTGGTTAAAAAAAAATGAAAATAAACTAAAATGAGTCGAATACTCAATAATAAATCCATCACAACTGTTATTTGATTTTAATACTGAACTCAGTGGAATGAAGGATGTTGAGTTACCACTATTCAGTTATGAGAGTGTATCAGCTGCCACTAATAATTTCTCACCCGAGAATAAGCTTGGACGAGGAGGTTTTGGACCAGTCCACAAGGTATGTTTTATCTTCCTAATGAATGATCTCCAAAAATATCAGTAACCAATAATGGTGAACATTCAATAAAAACTTAAAAGAACTTATAGTTCTGTCTCACAGGGAAAGTTACCTAATGGGGAGGAAATTGCAGTGAAAATGCTTTCAAAAAGATCAGGACAGGGGCTCGAGGAATTCAGAAATGAGGCAACACTAATTGCAAAACTCCAGCATACAAATCTTGTCAGACTCTTGGGTTGCTGTACGGAGCAAGATGAAAAGATATTGATATACGAGTATATGCCCAATAAGAGTCTGGATTCCTACCTTTTTGGTGTGTCAACGTTTAGTCATCTTGATGCTTTATATATTTCGGCTTTTAGTCTTTTGGCTTCTTGGGTACTAATTTCCTTGGTTGTATCATTTAAACAGATGCTGATCCCATCAAGAAAAAGATGTTAGATTGGGGGATACGCATGCGCATTATTGAAGGGATTGCTCAAGGGCTTCTTTATCTTCATCAATATTCAAGGCTACGAATCATACATAGAGATTTAAAACCTAGTAACATTCTCTTGGATGGTGAAATGAATCCGAAAATATCAGATTTTGGCATGGCACGAATAGTTGGAGATAATGCAACACAAGCAGACACAAATAGGATCGTTGGAACTTAGTAAGTATGCAATCTATTTCACGTCTAATATGTATTATTGTCGGCTACTAAAAAGAACATACCACACTGATTTTGGAATCCAGTGGCTACATGTCTCCGGAATATGCTATGGAAGGTCGATACTCAATAAAGTCTGATGTGTTTAGCTTTGGAGTGGTGTTACTAGAGATTGTGAGTGGCAAGAAGAATAAAGGCTTCAATAGCAGCGAGTCATTCGGTCTTCTCATATATGTACGTTTAGCTAGCTAGCTAGTTCCTTTATATCCTCTCTAGTTCTCTACATTTGGCACTTAGTCTTATATGTGAAATGCTTTAGTCCTTGATTAAAATTTAAATCTACAATGATTTGAAATGATAACAGGCTTGGGAGTTGTGGAGAGAAGATCGAAGTTTAGAATTGATGGATCTTACAATTGGTTATCCTTCTTCAACTTCCATGATGTTGAAATTCATTAACATCGGGCTTCTTTGTGTTCAAGAGAAACCAGCCGACCGACCCACCATGAGTGAAGTAGTCTCAATGATTAGCAATGAACATACACCTCTACCAGTACCCAAGCAACCTGCTCTTACCATAGGCGGGAATTCGATTGACACAAATTCAACTGGTAGCAGTGCAGAGAATTGCTCAGTAAACGATGTAACTGTTACGATTATGGAAGCTCGATGAATCTGTTTTTTTTTTTTTTTAATTATTATTATTATTATTATTTAGCCCATTAGTTGATGTTTGGGAAATGTAGAATAAAAAATGTGATTTATATATCTTTCATATATATTGTTGATTTAGCTCCATTTGGATAGTGAAATGAGATGATTTTAGATAAAAATTGAATAAAATATTATTAAAATATTATTTTTTAATATTATTATTATTTTGAGATTTGAAAAAATTGAATTGTTTATTATATTTTGTATGAGAATTTGAAAAAATTATAATAATAATATAAGATGAGTTGAAATAGTTTTTCAATCCAAGCGGGACTTAGGCATATTGAACTAAAACGAGTTCATATTGAACTAAAAAAATGGAAACAAGTAATAATACAAGACAAAATTCATGACTTTTATTGAAAGTCACCCTAGATTTTGTCATGAATCATGATCCAACAAATACTTTATTTATCATAATTGGTATATAGCAATGAATTATTTGTCATTAAATTTCCGCTCTTGGGGAAAAATTTCTTATGAATATTGAAACAAACAATTGCAAGAGAAACAAATACCGTCTAATACCTTTCGCTCTAACACTCGAGATTATCTAGCCCCTTGGCCTCGTAACGGCATCGAAGAATGACTACAAACCTATCTTACAGCAGCGAGCTCAAAAAGGCTATGCCAATATGGATGGTAGAATGCAGCTCGTACGACGTAGGCAAGAATATTGGACTTCACATCCTTGGCAACTTCGTATATTGTACTTTGTCGTTGTATCATGATATGGATTCCAAAACTAGGCAGCTTTAAGCTTCCCCAGTCTGGACTGGCTCATATCTTCGGAGTGCAGCATGCCATTAGGAGAAAGAAGACGCCGGAGAGCAAGGAAAAACCGGGCCTGAAATGAAGATATTTTGTTCTGGGTAAGTCCAAGTCAGCGATTTTTTTAACGTGGGAGTTGTAAGGATGTATGTTAGTCTTACCCATTGAAATCCAACGAGTGCAAGCCAGCAACCTGTCAAGCCGGATCCTCTTACAAGCTGGTAACGAGAAGAATAGGAGAGCTATGTTAATGCATAAAAAGTAACCAAGGTGTTTCGAAAAACAAAAAGAAAGAGAGAGGGAGAAGGTCTTCAAGGGACCAAGAACTTAGAGATAGATATCGACCAGCAGGAGAAGAGCACCCAAAGAAAAGCATCCGCTCATTGATAAGCTAATAAATTTGAGATCCCGTCCGGCCTGCACCATAAAACAAGATATAATAATGCTGCATCAAAAGTGGCAGCATTAATTTTATGCAACAGGGTGATCACTATAAAAATTGTAATTGGAACGTTTGGCTAAGCAAGTTAGAAATAAGCAGCATATAGTCGGGGAACTGTGCATGTTTTTTTTTTTCCTGGTAATCAGAGGATAGCATAACAGTCCCTGTCTAGAACAACATCGCGTATCTTCCCGCATTGACATGGTTGTCCATGTTCAGCGTTAGTGTTTCTTTGTCCAAAGCGCAGGAGTCAGAATAAATCACTCGAAAGGGGAAACTTTTCAAGGAAATGTTGGAATTGAGGTCATCAGGCATACCAGCAATGTCCCCTCCAGGCTATGAGTACAGGGTGTTATAGCCAATGAAAGAAAGAACAGAATCAACACTTTGTGCATCTGCAGAGACACAACATCAGATATATCAGCCTGTTGGTTGCATAAAAATATGAAAATGTATTCTTTTCAGCTTACTAGAGTCATTTTCTCTCATTTCAGCTCTGCTGTAGTAGATAATGCAAAGTACTTCTCATGATTTTATAAACAGATCCATTTGCCAGTGGATAACAGCAGAAGTACTCTCAACCAGTCTAAAGACATCAAGGGTCATCTAATTTGAATTTCTGTGTTATTTAATATTTTGAAATAAGGGCACAAAAAAGGACCTCAGATTAGCCGAATGGGGGACACAAGTACAACAGGTTCCAAGTAAAGCCACATTTGGTTATCTGACAATATTATTAAGAGCCGAACTAATGTATGAAGCAGGAATCATGTCCCACTTGTGAAGATATATTTGGTGCAAAGTTTCAAAAATTATAAACCCGCAATTAAGCAATATAAGACCTTCCATTGTTAATTATGACACATCATGATTGTTTTGTACAAAAATGAATTGTTGAGAAATGTAATAAATATACTTGAATAAACTCAAAACTTAAGAACTAACCTCTTGTATGACATTAAGATCAGTTGTAAACATTTGGGGAAGCAACCAGGGAACAGACATTCCAATAGTCCCTATTGTTAATCCAAGTATAGCTCCAATTATCACCAGTGACTTTAGCAGCATTCGAGCCTGTATGATATCATAAACATTTTGGAAGATTTCCAATGAAAATAGTTCAATATAGAGACAGAATCCGCTACTAGAACTTTATATTCGATAGGTTTTTTTTTTTTTTTCTATGAGTAACCTTTTATTAAATAGTATAATATTTAATAGCATATTCATCATAAATGATGTCCTGACAAATCAATTATTGGATGTTACATTAGTGCCAAGCAATCCAACCAAGGTATAAGGTACAGCGCATCAGCAGAAGATGAACATCACTAACCTTCTCCAGACTTCGGTCAACTCCATTCAGTAACTCTGGCATGAATGATTGTGCAGTTTGAGAGAGAGGCTCACCCCACACCACACACATACCATACATTTGAATCATGACCTGAAGTGGTTTGTACAATTTAAATGCACGTTAATTTCAAACAGATAAGGAGCACAACAAGGATGAAAGTAACAGTAAGTCCTACTTTAAGTAGAGCCAACCTGATGAGCCGCCACTGTACTTGTGCCCATAGCTGTAGCGAAATATGTCATGAGAGAATAGAAAGCCACCTACACCAGAAACATATACGCATAAATTCATCCCCATACAAGCAGATACAGAATAGAGCCAAGTAAAACGCAGCAAACCTTTGAGAACATTGTTATAAACACTGGAGCAGCAATTGCAAATATCTGCAGAAATTCATTGGGTGATGGAACAGAGACAGCGAAAGCACTATATCCTTTCTTGTTCAGAGCTTCAATCATCATATAGGCTGCAACAAGCTGTAGTATATTACACAGATTAGTGACAACTCTAGAAGTACTGGGTATTGAGCACATTAAAAGGCATCAGCTAACAAATAATCATACTTGTGATGCCATTGTTGCCCAAGCTGCGCCAGTGATACCATAGTGTAACATACTGCACAGGACTACATGACCAACTCCATTAACAGCACTAGCTACCACCAAAGCTTTCAGGGGTCCCAAGGAATCTTTCATGCCAAGACTAGGAATCAGAAGAAGAATTGTTCACATTAGGTGCTGACTGCATGCATCTTCTAATTAATCTCGTTAATTTTTCACCCTACAGGAGCTTCTTAGGTGTTGAGAGGATAAGATGCTAACATTTAAAGTTACTGCTAGAGAGAATATATAAACAATTCTTAGTCTTTCCAATCTCTCTCTCTCTCTCTCTCTCTCTCTCTTCTTTTTTAATTTTCCTATCTTCATGATCCTGCAAATCAAGCCTAAAGGATCCAGGATCATCACCAACTTTAAAGTTCAAATTACTCAAGTAAACTTTAACAGAAAGGAGAATTAACTAAGTAGACGTGAAAATTGTCAAACATAGACACAATCAGCTCACATCGGGAGAGTTTTCCATGTAGAAAAAAAAGATGCAGCGCCAAAGCTATAATATATAAAACACGATTGATATGGAAGTGCATAGAAGCTACAATATGTCTTATTGTAACACAGTAAGTTTTTGTTAAAAAAACACCAAGGCACTGCCAACATGTAAATGGGTGATGTAATGGGAAAAAATATATATATATATATAATATCTGTACCTTGCACTTTGAGCAACCAAGCCAAAAAGAACTGCAGGCCATGCTAAGCCTCGAATCTACCAACAGAGGCATAATATTTAGTTAAAAATTACTTCAAAGGCAGTAAGCAGAGAGTATCTTAACAATAATGGAAAAATGGCAGGCAGAACAATATGTCAAAGCAATCACTTACTTAAGCAGATAATAAACTTACTTAAAAAAAGCAAGGAGAAACACTTCTTCAGATATACTTGTCTTCAAGAAGAAAAAGTTGAGACAGATACCCATTTCGTTGTAAATTTCTTTTGAATATAATGGTGGGGGACAACATGAGCAGAAACTTACAGCCAATAAGTAGATGTCAAAGTATTAACCAGTGTAAATATTGTTAGTTAGTTTTTTATTAGCCCACATCAGCAGCGCAGTCCAGTCCAGTCAGCAGCATTAAAAGAGAGTTGTATTTTCCCTCTCTATTCTTTCATTTGGTGTTTGTATATAAACAGAGTTGATCTTGTGAATAACTAATCAATGAGAATCAGTTTCTTCTCTTCATCTTCTTCCCGGGATAAAACTTGGTTTTATTAAAATGGTATAAGAGTATGCTTAGTTCTTTCGCGGCATCCACTTTCATTTCCATATAGAACAGATCAAACAGTGGAAAGGAAGATATTGATCTCAGGGCAAAGCATAATTGAATTGTATGCTATAAAAATAAAAATCTTAGATATTGATTGTTTTATGGGAAAGGATATGAACCTGGACATATTTACTTGCTACCGGTACAATATGCACATTCTTTGGCCCAGCAAAAGCTGGAAAAAAAAAAAAGAGGAAAAAGGAAACAATATAAGCAAACTCCTCAGTCGCCTCTGCTATGTAAATTGTAATGATCTGCTGCCAGTTCTTATTAAAAGATATATAAAGTGGTGAAAACGCTTATATAATAATTGCCATCTGCCCAGTTTTTCAAAGCAACTAAAAGGGTTACCAATCTTTATTACCAGTCAGTGCCCATGGACCCAGGAACTGTGTAAACAAAAGCATCAAAGTCCCACAAGTCAGCCCTACAAAGAGCAAGATAGATATTTGATGCTGCACTCCGTCTTTATCCTGCATTAGTACCATTTAGTGAAAATGCAGCATAGAGTCGAAAAATGCAAAAAGGAATTGATGTCATTCTACAGAAACAATGTAAAAGACTTTTTCCTTAACAAAGGATACCTGACATGATGAGGGTAATAAATACCTTTTTCCTTAGAAGTAAGTATATGGCTGTGTTTCATTTACAAGGCACCACAAAATTGTTTAAAACAATTATACGTTTGTAAATTCACCGATCACCACAATACATAAATAATAAAACCTTTTAACAGCTCAGAGAACTAACCCGTTTGGCAAGCGAAGTGGCAACCATATTTGAGGTGGCAATTGAAAGGAACATGAACAAGAGATTCATATTATCACAAAAGACCGTTCCAGGACCTGCCCATTCAAAAGCACCATCAATTTGATCAATGTCCCCCACTCAAAACAATTAAATATCATCCCCCAGTTAGTCACGAAGAAATCCCGGACCATTGGATTGAAACGAAAATAATCGACACACACACATGTATATTCATACATATATATAATCTCAACGGAACTGAGCCGATTATTTAGGTGCACGGAAAAAACAAGCAATTAGATTCAGAATTTGATTAGACTTAAATTCGTTGTCTTACCTACATTTTCCAAGCAACCAAACAGACAATTAGAACTTTTCGAAACCTACCTAAAGCAGCAAGCTCCGTCGAGCTTCCCCGACCGATCACAGCCGTGGAGATGAGACTCATCAACGGGCCACAGATCCAGAGCCCCGTGGCGGGCCCCGAAAACATCACGATCTCCTTCATTTGGTTCCATATGCTCTGACTCGCCAACTCCTGCCGCTTCGACGCCACGACTTCGGCCACTACTTCTTCGGTTGAGCTTGACGAAACCGTAGGAACATTTCCGTCGTCTTCGCTAGTTCCTTCAAACTTATCTTCGAGAAGTTCATGTCTATGACTACTAATGCAAGCGATTAGTGTCCGATTGCGACGATTCTTTACCGGAGAGAAACAAATACTCGGCAGAGTGATAGAGTTGGGGACTCGCCGAGTTAATAACTGGTTGTTGAAGAAGGTTGAAGGGCGACAGAGTCGTCGGATAATGGGGCTTCGGACTGGAGTGTGGGACGGGGGAGCTAGGGTCTTGAGCTGCATTTTTTAGCTGGAAATGGAGGTGGAGAAGTATGGCCTCTGAGAGAGAGCGAGAGAGGCAATCGAGGTTGGAAAAGAGACAAAGTAGACCCGAGCGGTTTATAAACCATGTGATTTTCATTTGAATGGAAGAGCCGTGTGAAAGGTTGGCGGCTCGGGTTTGGCTCCTCTCCTCTCCTGCAACAATGATAAACACTGCTGATCCGATTCCGGCATTGTGCGATTCATTGGATGCAAGCTAACGGCTCGCGGCTTGGCTATATGGCCACTTAATAATATTAGTTGTCCAACTACCTTCTCGCTCGCGCTCCCATGGACTCCATCTAACCGCAAAAAATGTCGAGGCTGCGAACTTATGTGCGCGTGCCAAGCTGCAGTTCTAAAGTCCGGTTTGTATATAAAATGATTATTTAAATTTATATATAAAATATAATAAATAATTTAATTTTTAATTTTCATAACACATCTCAACTCATTATCTCAATTTTTTTTTTATTGTTAATGGTATCCTCCAAGGCACGGGATCCACCACAGGTCACTTACATGGACAACCCACCGAAAAAAGTTTGATGACCTGGCGAGATTTAGCAAGGCCACGGTGTCACATTCTATTGGACCGTTGCTTTAAATCTAACTGAAACTACAACTAATTTTCAAACATGCTTCCTTGTTCGGATCGCCGTTGGTTAACCAACCAACGTAGGAAATATAATAAATAAGAATAAACAACAAAAGAAAAACGAGAAAAAGGAAAATAAAAATTTACTACCCGCTGGTCGTGGCCTTTGTATTGTTGCTGACCAATTTGGGAGCGGTCTCCCTCCCATCTATTTATCAGGATCAACTCTTTTGAGTCGCTACCAAACTTAGAAGCAATAATTTGCGGTAACCACTTTTCTTTCTGCAATTGCCAATGATGGTCGATGGAGTGTCCTTTTGGACTTGGATCATGTTGTAGACCACCCGTCCTTCTTCAATTCTTGCTGACTATTTCTTCTTCTTGGAGTTGGGACTAAACCCATGAAGCTGCCAAGGGCTTGAAACTTGACAGGGAGGAAGGGGAAAGAGAGATTACAGCATTGTGGCTCGGTTCAGCAAATTGGATCCCTTCTCTTCAGGAAAACAAGCTGACCCTATTATTAATATAGATAAAAGAAAAAATCTATTCGTCATCCTAACTCTCATCATCTCATGATGTGACATTAAATAAAATATTCCATTGGTAGTCTTAGATCCATTTGGCAATACAACTGTTCTAAAGTGTTATTAGATATTTCTTTATAAATGTCACTCAAATACAAAACACTTTTTAATTTCAACATATTTCAATTTTCATATAATTATTACTTAATTATTATAATTTTCTCAAAATCTCAAAACTACTCAATGGACCATTTTATCCATTGGATAGTCACGGTCCGTTTGACAACGCAACTGTTTTCAAGTATTTTTAAATATTTCCTTCCAAGCATCACTCAAACAAAAAATATTTTTCAATTTTAAATCTTTAACTTTTTTATCTAATTATTACAATTTTTTCAAACTCCTAAGATAAACACAACAAATAATTCTACTTTTTTAAAATTTCTAACAAATTATATTCAAATTATTTGTTTACTTTATATTATTTTTATTCAAATTTTTTTCCTATCATTTTATAAAACTAAATAAAATATATACTATTTCATAACTATTTATTGATTTGCTGAAATATTCTAAATGCCTTATAAATACCTACGATAATGACTTCCAAATGTAGAAGGATTGAATGCAAAAATGGGAACAAGAAAAAAGCCCACGAAGATAGAATTCCCATCTGGATAAAAAGCACCGACATCCGAAAGACTCGGTGCAAGAGGGGCTTCATGATTGTGGCCCAACACCAAGAGGGCCCTGGGCAGGCAATATACCTGGAAAACATCCACTGAAGTTGTTGATCTCCATAGATAAATACTCAATATTTTTTCAATGAGAATCGCTTTGGAACGGTTGGGCTGGTTTCAACCCTTTAATAGCAACAAATGAGAACATGACATGTCAGCATTATATACATTAAAACTATGAGGATCATCACATGGGATTCGTACTTGGAATTAAAAACCCTATTCCCTTTTGAAATCTCTGCTACCCGATGTTACGGCCTCCTGCCTCCACCACCCGTTGCTGCCACTAGCAGACCAACTCAACGACCCAGTCCGACGCATCACATTTCCACCAGCAGATTGCAATGATAACTATCAGCCTACTATTATTATCTAATTATCTTTCTCAAAATCAAAAGGAATGCAAGAAGCATCAATTAATCTGTCAACCAACAACACTGAATCTGGATAAAAGCATGTTTCAAATGCATAAAGCTTGGGGAAAAAGGAAAATATTGAGTTGGGGAAAACTTTTCTGTACCACCGAGGGAGCTTAGGGGCGGCGTTGATCTGCTGCACTCAGGAGGAAGAACTAAGCTCCGACCAGCAGTTACCACAACAACCCACCACCCACGTCATCTCCACCATTTTCGATTTTTCAATGAGCATTTGGTCCATTTTCGTGCTCCAGCACCTGGTTTGCCTATTAGCTTCATCATAATTTGTTCATTTGTGACTAACTGGATATGAACCCACATTATTTTTAGTAGCTCATTCATAATTTCTTTAGAATTATTATTGAAATGATTCGTTATGATTTAATTTAATAGTCTTGGGAGATGAAGAACATTCAAGACTGAAGCAATGGGATCTGGTAAAGTTGGAAAACAAATTAATGTCATCGTAGAGATTAGATGGGTCTGGTAAGGGGGTGACAGTGAGAACAATGCAGTGATCTTTTTGGTGACGGCGAGTTCAATGGCGACAACGAAGTTGGGAATTGGAGAAGACTGAGGTCGGATTGGATCGAGTGTTTTTTGCCTTCAATGGGGATTTCTGATCGTGTTCGGCAGTCCCACTGTTAGTCCTATGAGTGGGCTACGTGGCAAAACATTATTGGAGTCTGTTTTCAGCCCTTTAACAGTGCGACCGACGAGAAGATTTTCCCCTTTTCATTTTATTTCAAAGCCAAGTCGAAAATATTAAATTTCATTTGAAAATGGATTTTTTTTTCAAATACACACATTTGTGCATAGAATCTTATTCACTTATACTTGTAATAAAATTAATAAATCCTATTTAGGAGCACTTTGTCACAAGCAAAACAAATGAATTAGTGATTTTATCAATAGTAAATAAATTAATGGCAAATCTTTAATCCCAAACTTTGTTAAATAATTTTATCTCAGAAATTTAAAAGATTTATGACACGATTGTTTCAGATTTAGGTTGTGAAATATTCTAATCACAAATAAATTATATAAAAATAATATCATAAACTGACCTAACTTTATCTGATCAATTAGATTTATTTTATAATAAAAATAATTTCATCAAATCATGTGTTTTGAATGGGCGTGCGTACGACTTGTGCCGTAGGGCATATGCTTGTACTTGATCCTACTTTCCTTGTTTGTTAGCTTAGACTTTCTTCATAAAAATTGTTTTGCCTGCCCATTAAATTTGAATTTGCAAGATGCGTTCACACGCAAGGACGCCAAACTATCCCGCCTGGCACCCGACCGTTCATTTACCTAGGATTGGAAATGTTAAGATTGTTGATCATAGAGCCAGAGTTCGACTGTTTTGCCATTTCTGAACATAAATATATTTTTTTTAGTTCGACCGTTGAAATCCTAAAAAATTTGGTGCCGCTGCAATATGGGCGTGAGCTTGGTGTTAGACTTTGCTACAATGATGGTCAACTTCAATGAAATAATTGTTTTTGAGGGTGCTGAATGCTGACCAATGACTGCATGGTTGATTCTCCCATTGTTATTTAAATTTTAATACGAAGGGAGTGGTTGGATCTTACAAATACTTTAATCCCTTTTTTAAAAAAAATTTCTGAATCCTTTTTTTCTTCAAGGATTCCTCAATTTGTTTTTATTGGTTCTTAGATAATTCTTAATTCTCGAGAGGTCCGCTACTTATAAATTATTACGCAAACATCCGGCTTATTATGAAATTACGAATAAGATTGCATTTTTTGAACTTTACATCCTTTAAGAATTATAAAATTATGGATCATGGTCGACAAATAATTAAAGATTTTCCATTTAAAGATGATAAGATTTTAAGTTGTAAACTTTTCAAGATAGTAATATCATCACTTTTTAGTTATAAAAAAATTAAGTTGTTAGGTAAGGTGTTATTGTTTGACCGGATTGAGCAAGATTTCTCTAGATTTTTAATATTTTTAAGTTTTCTTTTTATGTTTTTATTTTCCCTTAAATTATAACCACAGGTCCACAAGGAGTAAAATGTTTAATTACAAATTAAATAGAGTGAGTTAATTTTAAGGTACATAGACTGATTTAACTGTAAAAATATTTGTTTAAACTTTATTTTTAATATAGACTTGAATGGGCACCACGTCCACGTTGAAGTTACCGTAATCAAGCCAACGAATATCCCAAAGTAATTAGTATGATTAAATGAAGCTATTGACTTAGGTTCTGTTTGTATAGTGAATTGAGATGAGATGAATTGAGATAAAAATTAAAAATTAAATAAAATAATATTAAAATAATATTTTTTAATATTATTATTATTTTAAAATTTAAAAATATTAAATTATTTATTATATTTTATATAAAAATTTAAAAAATTATAATAATATAATGAAATGCGAAGAACGAAACACTCCAACTATCTGAAGGGGATCTTAACCAATTTGCAAATACCATACCTACCCAATTTCAAAGAGAGTTTAAATGAAAAAAGGGATTCTTAATTATTGTAATTACTCCGAGTCAGAACGAAAGGACAGCGCGTAAATGAACTAAGATATGAAATGAATAATCAAACTTATAAATTTGTCTGCTGCCTTTTTGTGAAATATTTTTATGGTAGTGTCATTTTATCGGTGCAAATTTTTTTAGATTTGTTACACTCTGGTTATGAACTGTTGACACGCGTTCCACCGTAATGTTTCTCTCACATTGATTTATTGGAACGATGTGGAACCGCGTCCAAAATATTGGTGTGTGGCCCTCACACATAATTTGTTTCTGTGCGTGATCTTCACGCGCCGCCGCACTCCGACGGCTTTGTCGGCTATACACGCTGCACAAGCAAACTTCCCACCATCTGATCCTTCAAATCGGCCAAACCCCTTCTCCATTCTACCGATACGCAGTCCTCACGTGTCACTCCAGAGATATGAGTTAACTGTTTCTTCTACTGCAGATCTGTCATTCCCATGCCAATCTATTAGGATTATTATTTTTCCTAACTTGTGATTTTGTGAGAGAAACTAATGATTTTAACAACAAATACCTCAAGACTTTTAACTCTAGTGCATCCGCTTGCACCTCTTTTAACAGTGGCTTACTTTCAGAATGTCTTTTAAGACTGTTCCCTTTTAGTATTGCTTAGGTAGAGACCAAGAAAATTGGTCTTAGAATATTTTTTTTTCCATCACATTTGTATTGTGATTGTTTTTTAGGGTATTTTGTTGGGGAACTTCATTCCCTTTAACATGTATCGTCTTTTATTTTAATAAAATTTACTTACTACAAAAAAAAAAANAAAAAAAAAAACTTAAAATTTGTCAACGTGTGAGCCTACCTCAATGCTATCAGTCTTTATGTTACCTACTTTTGGAATAGACTCTCTCTCTCTCTCTCTCTCTCTCTCTCTCTCGTATTGCTTTCAAGTAAGAATGGGTCTCCGCATCATTTTGACCGGCACAACTAATTTTGGTTTCACGCATTAATAAGGATGACTACGAAGTCGTCGGGGCCTCTTCATTTAAAAATGAAAGTTAAAATTGCCGACTTCTTTTTTTTTTATTTGTTTGGGTGTGTGGAAGCCTTGCAACTCAATCAGAAGGAAATAAAATATATTATATGAAATAGTTTTCTTACTAATTGGTTCGAAGGATTAGTCTTTTCAATCCATCTATAAAAATGTCCAAATAATTTTTATTTATTTATTTTAAGTTTAAGTAAAATTGTCATGCATGTATTTATTAAAAATATAAATGAATTGAAGAAAGTCTTTCGACCCAACTTAAAAGAAAACTCAATCCTCCGTCCATCCCTTTTCTTTTTATCGAGTAATTTGACCATTACCCACATTGAAAGCTTTGTCACAAAAAAAATAAAAAATACTATTTATGTTTACATAACAACAAGTATTAATGTGTCAGTTATTGGTAGGTTAAGATTAAAAACTGGTAAAATAAATATTATACTTAAAATTAACGTGTCACTACTCATATTTCTTTATATTTTCCATTTCTGTTGGCGTTCGTACGCAACCTTATTATTTAAAACTCTCGTTAGAAAAGAGGTTAATGCTTTAAAAAGTCCACACTAGCCAGCTAGTGTTTATCCATCTCCCTGTTTTCACACCCCGTCACCGTCAAAAGGCCCTTGAATAAAATAAAAAAGAGCACCCAATTTTCGTCGTGAATGGACAGCAGCAGCATGCAACCAATGACCATCCATTAGTCTTTATCGGGCAGCCTAATTACGAGAGATCTTCTTTGATCTGTATTTGGGGAGTCTTATCTATTCTAAATATTCTAAAGAAGTGGTTCAAATGGTGTATATTTTTTTTAAAAATAATTATACTTAACGTTTCACGTACTACACACTGCATCTCTTTTAGTTTTTTTTTTTTTTTTTATATAATAAATATGTAATTTATGAATGATGAATAAAATAAATTAATTAGTTTAATAAGAATAAATAAAACAAAATTTGCTAATTATTATATAAAATTATATTTTCAAAGTTAACTTAACGCCATCTCTGATTCTCTATAATGTGGAAGTCGCCTTTTTTTGTTTTTAATAACGTACGGATCCAATTCAATGACTTTGCGCTCACAGCTGTGTGTCTCTCTCTTCCTACGGACGCAATAAGAGACCCGGCGAAACTGGCATTGTCCGCACCTACAAAAAGGCTGCTACCGCAACAAACATCGAGTGTACGCGTCTTCCTTTGTGAGTTTCCGTTGTTATTTGTTTCGCTTTTCTCTCGGAATCGCGACTGTTTCCGGAAACGAAACAAAATCCGATTTAACGAAAAAGAATGGGGAGCTTGGGTGCGGTTCTGAAAAACCCCGATGACTTTTACCCGCTTCTGAAGCTGAAAATGGCGGCCAGGCATGCTGAGAAGCAGATCCCTCCGGAGCCACACTGGGCTTTCTGCTACACCATGCTCCACAAGGTCTCTCGCAGCTTCGCTCTCGTTATTCAGCAGCTCACCCCCGAACTTCGCAACGCCGTAAGCCCCCCCCCCCCTCTCCCCAATTCATGTCTGATTTGTCTCGCTTATTGTTGATAAACTTGATTGAATCTGGTTTCGATCCTCTTTTTCTTTTTTCTTCTGTCGGTCACGTTGTGCATGTTTGAATTTGGGTGTCGGGATTGCAATCTCAGGCGCAATGTTCTTGCTCAGGAAATTAATGCGCATTATTGGGAATTTTGAATGATTTGGATGGAATTATTCATGGATTTCGAATTTGCTATCTTCTAGTTAGATTGCCTTCTATATTACTTTCTAGAAATACATCACATTTTTTGTCTCAGTTATACCTTTTGTCGTTTTGCAGGTATGCATATTCTATCTGGTTCTTCGAGCCCTTGATACTGTTGGTTTGTTCCTCTTATCTATAACCTTAGATTTTCCATATGATTTTTATTAATCAATATTTTGTCCGAGAAACTTAATTTAAGAACTATATCAAATTGTTAGCATCATGTTTTGTGTAAAATGCAAGCTTGATGCGCCCTTTTATGAAACTTTGATCTTTTAAGAGACCACGCTTCATCTAGATGCAGGTAGCCCTAGTTATTTTCTGGTTCGTAACATCAGATTGTGAATGAATATTTAAATTCATGGTTGGGTTGACGGTGTAGTGCTGGAGGCTACCATTCGGGCACGTGCATCTTCTATATAATACCTTGGTATCTGTCAAGTAGTTGTGAAGAATACAACTTCTTCTTAATGGGCAAGAGCCTTGTGGGTTTGCATTTACCAATTTAAATACTCTACTCTCACCGATCAAAAAAAAAAAAAAAATTACTCTACTCTCTGTCAGAATTTGTTCAAGATGTTGGTGAACTTTTAAATTGGATTTATACATGATCGACTTAGCCAAGTTCTAACTTTAGAATCTACAGGCTGCATATGTTTAATAGCTACTCACTCTGGCAAACCGATTCATTTTCTTAGTATTCTGCTTTAGATTCTTAAGTAAAAGTATGGAAGATGCTCTGATGTGCTTAATGTGGTGTATTTGGAACGAACACAGTGCCGACTGTGAGAAAATGCTACCGGAGCTAAAAATATTTATACTTAAATCTTTGTACGAACGGTCAACTGTCCACGGCACTTCTAGATTCTTCTATTGTAGATTTTCTAAACTATTGTTCTCTTTCCTTAAGATTTGTGTCCTCCTATGTATACTTCCAGGTACTTGGGTGGCACCCTTTTGCACGTGTTTAACAAAATTCATTATCATTAATTACAAAAAAATATAATGTTACGTAAATAAGCAATAAAAAAAACTGTTGGTTTTGATTTGGCATTAATTTCAGATCTTATGGATTACTGGTTTCCTGCATCATTCTGGTTTTACCAACTTTCAGTGTTATGTGTTATTATTGATCCATCCAACTGATCAACTTTTCCTTGATGGTTTGTTTACAGAGGATGATACAAGCATACAAACAAATGTTAAAGTGCCCATCCTGATAGCTTTTCATCATCACATATATGATCGTGAGTGGCATTTTTCATGTGAGTTGTTTGAAATCTTGCAACCGTTCGCCCTTTTATTTTTCCTAGATTCTATATGCTGAAGAACTTATCATCCATTTCATTCTGTCATTAAAAAGATGTCCAATTTGGTAAATGTTTTAACACCATAGTTATCACATAATCCCTTCAGTAATTGCTTTCAGTGTTTACAGGAAGCATTATTAAGTGGGTGATTCAAGCTATAGTTTTGTGGACCCCATTTTTTTTATCTTCAGTTCTATTGCTGTTAAACTCTTTGTGTTTGTGGTGTGTGTTATGTGTACACATATATTTGCAAGTTCTCATGTTTGTGATTGAGATTCTGCAGTTGCTTTTCATGTCCTATCTTTTCTGAATCTTAATTATGTGTCAAATTCCCAATCTCAACTTCATGCTAGGTTTGTAAACTAAGAACTTGAGCTTTCTCATGTCAATCATTTTATCTATTACAAGATAAAAGCTCCATATTTCTTCTAGAAAAAATCTGTAGCCATGTTTTTTTAGGTATGTTAGTATGATATTTATCCATTATTAACGTGTAAAAGATGTCTGCTGATTCTTCTTCTTTTCTTCCATTTAAAGGTGGTACAAAGGAGTACAAAGTTCTCATGGATCAATTTCATCATGTATCAACTGCTTTTCTTGAGCTTGGAAAGAGGTTACTTCTTCCTCTATGAATACTGAAATTATTTCTGTGGGTATGAGAATGTTGCTTTTGTTTTTAATAATACCTGTTACAGCTTTTCTATCCACGACTTGATTATAATCTGTATCATTAGCCCCCTTTTACAACTTTCGACCTGATTATAAGATAGAGCTTGTCTCTTATTTCTTTTAGGTAGTTTGTAACATGGCATACACGATCTACATGTTACCCTAGCAATTCCACTCTATCACTGAATG
>QEOT01002973.1:0-22913 GCA_003123785.1 Pterocarya stenoptera
AGAAATAAATAATGTTGAGAAACAACTAATTTTATATAAAAATTAACTAAAACTGGAAACAACTTATTACTTTTTAAATAAATGCATGAAAAAGGAAAAAAAAAACCCAATATTCACTACATATTTCATTGTTTGGTATTTATACAACATTACATTACAAAACACAAAATTAACACTACAAGAAAACTGCTTATATGCAGCCAGTTAATTCCAACGAAATGACTATTTACAGTTAAAATAAATCTATTTTGGTTTTAAATGGTATTTTCGCCGCTATTACATGGCCCCAAAAACTCGATTTTCTTGTAGTGTATTACAAGATATGAGTTACAAAATCAGTAGGATGGTTTTTCATCAATTAATTAATTTCACACCAAATAGCAACTTCAAGTGAGGGAAGAGAGACGTGCAACCAAATGGTCTATTGTCGAATCCTGCTGTGAAGAGTAACCAACAAATTTAATTCAGCACTTCATATTTTATGTGTCTCAGTGTAGACTCAATTGTATCCCAAAAAAACAAAAAAAGATCATTGAAAATAGCACTATATATGTCAAACCATCATTAACTACCACTATAATTCCAGTACCAAATAATAGTTTTGGAAAGTCCCACCAAGCTGGAAAAAGCGAGCCACAACAAATACGAGGTCTTCCACAGGTCTATAGGGTACAGAACCACCAAACGAGAGAAAACTAAAATTTGAAACAATTACTATATAAGGTCTCTAGTAAAAGAACAAAATTTATTTTCCAACAAAAACTTTAATTTTTGTTTTTCAGAAAATACAACACTTTAATATCAAACTGAATGTCAAATTTGACACTAAATCAGAAGATTAGAACCGATTTTGGACTAACATACCAAATAGTTATGGTCCTTGAAGGATTATCTTCTAAATAAAGACCACTGACATACGGGTAGGCCTGCAACCCGGCATGGTACAACCGGGTTTGGGCCCGACCCGAGCAAGCTTGCCAAACTGACCGGAACAAAATAAAATCGAGTCGAACCCGTATGGCCCGACCCAAAAAAAAAAAAAGGAAAAAAACACTACTTTTCAGTACATTGATTTACAAAATCTCTATATAAGATACAAAATCTTATATCTACAATCATCCTCAAATTCAAGAACATACTCAAAAAATGAATGGAAGCCACTTGCAGAAGAAAAACGACGGATCTCAGATCTACAATCATCCTAAAATTCAAGAAAAGACCCAAAAAATTACTTACAAAATGAAAGAGCCACTTGCAGAAGAAAAACGAAGGAAAAAAAAAATAAAGAGAAAAAGGGAAACGAAAACATCACCATCGCCATCATCAACGTGTTGCGTTTGGAGTTTCTCAAAACTCAACCCTAACCTTCACTTCATAGTTTCAACAAAACCTCTCCCCACTCTTCTCTGCAATGCCCAGTGACCCACTCCCATCTCTCTGTCCTCTAGAGGCCATAGCTGGGAATTGAATCTAAACACACGCACCTCTGCCCATCCTTGCAGAGAACGAAGACAAAGAGCTTCAACTTGGTCAGCGAAATGGCTTTTGATACTAAGAAAATTCATATCTTCTCCAATCTCATGCTGCTTCTTCTACGGTTGTTCATCATGAAATAGTCACTTTGTTTCTGCAACAGCACTCTGTTTTTGCAACAAACACAGGGAGTGAACTCTCTTGGCTTTACTGCAAAAAAAACCCCAAACTTCCACTCCATATTCAACCCACTTCTATCTTCTTCCTACTCTCCAGTCCCATGCTCCTCGCTCACCTGCAAAACCAGTACCAAGACCTTACTCTTATGGTCCTACCTGTATCCTGCGACTCGAATAACCTCTGTCACGCGAAGGTCTCCTACGTAAATGCCTCGTCCAATGGAGGAAACCTCACATACGAATTGATCGGCGAGTTGGAGATGGGAGGCAGGGTTCTCATCTGGATTTGGGCGACTAGGGTTGAGAACTAAAGAATTAGATAAGTATGCTTTTATAGTCGGATGGGTTGACACGCAAAACACAGACCCACTACTAGTCCGGTTGGAGATCCAAAATAAAAAATAAAACTCGATAAAAGTTGGGTCGGGTCGAGTTTTTTGATCAGGCTCAACGGATTATCGGATTATATGCACAGCCCTACATACGGGCACAACAGTTTTTTTTTCTCTCTCTCCAGAAAGAACACAAAATTCAATCAAGTCTAGACTCCTTGGAAATGAAAACTACAATACCCAATAATTAGTTTTTCACCCTTCTCCAAGACATCATAACAACCAGATAGGAAAAAAGACCACCAAAACAACAAAGAACACATTCACATAAATAACGGCACCATAACTCTACTTACAAAATAAATAAAATAATTGCAAAGTAACCTTTCTCTTCCGCCTAAAACCCAATAATCTAATAACCTCCCCTTTCAAAAATAAAACCCATAACCAAAATTAACATCTCCCTTTTTACCAGATTTGCTCAGAAATCAAAGAACCGCCTAAAATTAGAGAAAATTAAGATAATAGCTCTTATTCTACACTCCACCCTGAAACACAATTAATATTCTGAAAAAACAATCTTGAATACTCGAAGACCTAACATCCTAATAACTATTTCTTCCAAATAATAACAAATCTCTCAACATTAGAACAAAATCCTTTGGTCACAGAATGATGTTTATACTTATTTATATTTATAGAAACTCTTTGGAATGGAAGCTCCATTCTCATGCGTATAACGGCGACAAATAAACTGATGACACATCAGCAATCCACAGACAAGTCACAAGAGCCGCATCACAGGGTAGTAAAATCAAAACTAGAGAAACCCGTGTGATCTATTTTCTTTTGAAAACTCAAACCTACTCATCCACTCTACCCACACAGCCGCACGCCGTACGACCTTCATACTGACACAGGAGCTCCAGATTGGCAAACCCCTTTAGACCATCGCACCTCCAGACCAAGAGATGCCTTCAGACTATCAGTCGCATGAACACCATCCAGAATAAGTGCACTGCTGCCCTCCAGACCACCAGACACCATCGTCCTTCTTTTTCATCGACGTCTTCATATATGCAATTTACAGGGTTTGGTGATAACATTTTGTATTTTATTGGCCAATTTCCTATGTTTATTGAGTATATTTCTAGGGTTTTATGGAGATTACAGGTGGATAATATTTTTTTTTTTTTTCCCCCTATTGTTTTGAGAAATTCTTTTAGAGATTACGGTAGAAGCACATGGGCTGAGATTTTATTGGTGCAAAATTCTTATGCTCAATGCATTAATAGGATTGAATATGTCATTCCAATCATTTGAGCTTCAATGCTATTTTTTTATAGAGTTACCTTTGACCAATACTCTTGAATTAAACTAATGAACCCAACAAGTGTGAGATGATGACAGGGCTTGCCATTTTTTTATGATCTGCCACTTCTTGTCTGCAATTCTTGTGGGTTTCCTAGGAGAGAGAGAGGAGAGAGAGGGAGAGAAAGGGGTTTCGCTCAATGGGAGAGTGAAACATTTTGTCCCTCCACTACAAGAGAAATGATCTTTCTCAACGCCTAATTTCGTCACAACTAGTCCCCAAAATCACCACTTTTATTATTTTTCGTCAATTTTTATATCGTCGCACGTTGGATGCCATTGTATGCTCACTTCTTTGTTAGGGGTAAAAGTTTTCTAGTACTATCTAAGAGTAAACACTCCCTTTGTTTTTTCCTTTGCAATACTCATGTCAGCAATGTTAAGAAATATAGTTTTAGGAGTCCTTAACTTCTGTGGTATACCCTCATGTAGACTCCATCGAAATCATTGACTGATTTATTCAAATCTTTTATTATTAATTATTTATAAATTCATCTAGTTAAACAAATTGACAATGTAAACGGGATAATTGTTGAAGGAATCAAGTAGTTGCTAGAAATGAAGAAGAACAAAACTGTCCAATCCAATGCAGTTCTTTTTCAAATATGTAAAGTGATATCAAAATCCAAAACTCAACAATTTAAGGATGACCAAGTACTCAACAATCCAAAACATCAAAGAGAAATGATCCAAAAATTCAAAGTTTTTCCCTGTCAACTAGCTAATTACAACATGTTATTTCTATTTCAAATAAGTTTGAATTAGTTAACTAGCTACTCAATTAAGTTTGACTCAAACACGAGTGATGTTCGAATAAAAATTACTTAGACAAGGATGTAGTATTTGCTCTAACTCTACTCGTTTAAACTCCTAGTTATACTTAAGACTAACCAACCTATTCCACATGAGTTTTAAATTCAACAATTATTTATTTTTCTTCCTACTCACTATTTTATATATACAATCTATTTTCACTGAGTCCTTGAATGATTGACAAATTAGGGATCTCAGCAGAAATTAAAATCTGTGGTGTGCTAGAAAACCAAAATATTACCCTAGAGCATGTGGTACACAAAAGGTAGATAATTTCTCTCATCACAAATCCACATCTTAGAGAATGTGGTGCACAAAAGGCAGATATACAAAGCTAAAACTACCAGAAAGGACATGCTTACAAATTCAGAGGACAAAAAACTATTCTAGAAACAGAAAAGCAAATTTCTTGGAAAGCAACAAGCGAGGATAAAGGGGAGAGATAGACAAATATCACTACAGATACGTGTGATTTGGGAATATATGTGAACCCAAGAGTCTCGGTCAACAATGAAGACCTCCGATACTAGACTGCCCAAAATCAATCACAGAGAAACGAAGATGGAGGCACGAATGACGATTTTGTATGGGGAGGGAACAAAGGGCGAAGCTTTCGCTAAAGGAAAATGGTGGAGATCAAGTCGTGCTCTTAAACTAGGGTGGGTGGACTTGCAAGAGTGCGAAAATGGTGATTTTATTGAGCTCACAACAAACGTTGCTACCCAAGGTTACACCAAATAAAATATAGTGATACGTACGCCACCTTGCATTCTGTTACTACCTTTCATTCTGTTAGGATTGTTAGCACTGTCAGAACATTCCTTATTTGCCATTATACTTTGTAGTCTATATATAGTACTTACTGTGTATACAAAGCAAGTGAAATGATATTCAGTTAGTATTTTCTCTGTTTTTCCATCGTCATTCAGCCTTCCTCTGTGCTACTCTCAATATGGTATCAGAAGAATGAGCCAATCCACCTCTGACACTGACTCAGAAACTCTCCCTAATACAAATTCCAACATGCCTCGCAATATTGAAACCAACCCTCAAAATCCTGCAAGTCCTTACTACATTCAGCCTGGTGAAGGAGCTTCAACACCACTCGTTCCAGATCTACTCACAACAGAGAACTGTGTAGTCTGGGCTAGAACCATGCGACGAGCTCTCAATATTAAAAATAAACTTGGATTCATCGACGGCAAAATTTCCAAACCTTCCAATGTGTCTGATCCTCTACATGCTCCGTGGGAAAGATGCAACGATATGATCATTGCTTGGATCCAACATTTAGTTGGCTCCGAACATCGGTCGAGCATCGCCCATGCAAATTTTGCAGCCAATGTGTGGAATGACCTTCGAGACAGGTTCTCAATCCAAAATGCTCCACGCATTTTTCAGCTAACCAAATCTATCTCTTCTCTTACGCAGGAAGAATACACAATTAGCCAATATTATAACAAACTCAAAAGTTTCTGGGATGAATTGGAAATTTATGAACCTATGCCTCTTTGTACGTGTGGTTCGGTGAAAACTCTCGTGGAATACACACCACAGCAAAGTCATGCAGTTCCTCATGGGACTCAATGATTCTTATGATGCTATTCGAGCTCAAATCCTACTTCATGATGATATTCCTCCACTCAACCATGTAATATCCATCGTCCAGCAGGAAGAACGACGTAGGCAACTTCACTCTCCTTCATTGCCCATCGCAATGGTTGCCAGGGGACTTGACCAACGCAATTCTCCTCCCTCACGGAAGGACCGCCTATTTTGTTCACATTGCAACATCTCTGGACACTCCCTGGAACACTGCTTCAAAGCTAATACTCACCTTCCCGTGTGCTCTCACTGTCGTATTCCAGGACATATCAAAGAAAAGTGTTATAAGCTCAACGGTTTTCCCCCTGGCCATAAGCACCACAATAAGTTTAAATCATATGCTAATCAATCTACTCTTGAGCAAGAACAAATCAGCCATGAACCACCTATTACTCAAAAGCAGTACAGCCACCTCATTACTCTACTCCATCCCTCTAATCCAGCTACATCCACATCTGCAGCTAACCATGCTAGTACCTCTAATTCTCCTCCCGTCTCTGGTATTTCTTCTTGCAATTCCACTTGGGTTCTTGACACTGGAGCTACAGATCACATGATCTGTAGTCCCTCACTTTTCACTCACAACATTACCTCGATTTTACACAACTTTAAGCTTCCAAATGGAACCACAACAGCAGCAACACACCTCGGTGATGTTCAACTCACCGAATTCTTAACACTGAAAAATGTCCTATATGTACTTGCATTTTCGTTCAATTTGATTTCAGCAAAGCCATTGACATCTCATTCGCATTGTTGTCTAATTTTCCTCTCAAATTGTTGTTATATACAGGACCTTTCATCTTGGATGACGATTGGACTAGGGAAGGTGCATAATGACTTATATCACCTCCAAACACAAAGATCCAACCCCACTGCTTTACATTCTTTTGAATTCTGTTCCAATGTTGTTAATTCCTCCAATGTATCCAAACTTGATGAATTTGAATTATGGCACTATCAGTTTGGACACAGTTCAATGACTCACACATGATAAATGACATTTACAAGAACAAATCTAAACCCAAAGTGTTTCCCAAAGCCCCCTGTGAAATCTGCCCAGTTGCAAAGCAACATAGGCTACCCTTCCCTTCATCTCACATCACGGCAACCAAGCCTTTTGACCTTATCTCAGCTGACATTTGGGGTCCAAATAGAACATATGCATACAATGGTGCCAAATACTTTCTCACAATTATTGATCAATACACTCGTTGCACTTGGATTTACATCCTTCAAACAAAATCAGAAGCTCGAAAATCCCCTCAGAATTTTTTTGCCCTCATCGAAACTTAGTTCACAACTCAAATCAAAACTATTCGAACCGACAATGGAGCTGAATTTCACATGCCACGTTATTTCCAATCCAAAGGTGTCACACACCAATTAACATGTGTCGCCACACCCCAACAAAATGCTCTAGCTGAACAGAAACACTAGCACATCCTAAATGTTGCAAGAGCATTGAAATTTCAATCGGGTCTTTCCATGCATTATTGGCCTGACTTCATCACCACTGCAGTTTACTTGATAAACCGAACCCCTTCTCCTCGCCTTCATTTTCAGTCTCCTTTCGAACTTCTCTATAACACCAAACCCAACTACCTTCATCTCAAAGTATTCGGCTGTCTCTGTTTTGCCTCACCCAATAGCCATGATCGCTCCAAATTTGAACCAAGAGCTCGACGATGCATGTTCCTTGGCTACCCATATGGTGTCAAAGGAAACAAGCTCCTCGATCTCAATACAAACCAGATATTCTTGTCCCATGATGTAATATTTCATGAGGCTATTTTTCCACTCAAACAACTCCATACCTCAATCCTAAACAAATGCCAACAACCATCTCCATTCCAATACACTACCTATTATGATATTCAATATCAAACATCTCCCAAAACACCAATCCAACCTTCCCAGCCCCATACCACCTTTCCTTTCTCTAACTCCTCCACTCCACCCAATTCTTCTTCATCAACCGAAACACCACTTTAAGTCCTTCAGCCTAACCAAAGTTCCAACCCCATTAGCTTCCCAAGACTTTCCACCAAAATTAAAAATGCTCCAGCTTATCTTAAAGAATTCCATTGCCAGCAAGCTACTACACCAGCCCCTCTTCAATTAGCATCTGAGCATGAAGGTCATGGTTTTCTCAACAATCCAAAGGTAAATTTTCCTCTCGCCTCTGTTCTTTCTTATCACACCCTCTCACCTTCTTTTGAAGGCTTTTACTACCTCCATTTCAATACACCATGAACCAACCTCTAACACAAAAGCTATCAAAGAACCAATATGGCGTCCAGCAATGGAGCAAGAGCTTACTGCTCTCGAGCTTAATAAGACATGGTCCATGGTCGATCTCCCTCCTGGCAAGAAGCCAATTGCATGCAAATGGATTTACAAGTATAAATTCAATGCTGACGGTTCCATTGAACACACCAAAGCCAGATTAGTTGTAAAGGGATTCACACAACAAGAAGGTATCGACTTTCATGACACATTTTCCCCGGTTGCTAAAATGGTATCTATTCGTTGCCTTATTGTAGTAGCTACCATCAAGGGATGGGATCTCCAACAATTGGACTAAATAATGTGTTCCTCTATGGAGAACTCGATGAAGAGCTATACATGAAGCCTCCTCCTGGTCATCCATCAGCTAAGAAAAACCAGTTTTGTCGCTTACACAAAAGCCTCTATGGTTTGCGACAAGCATCTCGACAATGGAACACCAAACTGTCTTCCTCCTTAGCTGAATTTGGTTTTATACAATCCAAAGCAGATTATAGTTTGTTCACAAAGAAAACGCGTGGTTCATTCATTGCTCTTCTCATTTATGTTGACGACATATTTTTACTAAGCTCAGATTCCACTTCCAGCAATGACGTAAAGCAGTTTCTTGCCTCAAAATTCAAGATTAAAATGTTGGGTCCACTTCAATACTTTCTTGGCATGGAGATAGCTCGCTCCAAAGCAGGGATCCAGCTCTGCCAGCGCAAGTATACTCTAGACATACTCTCTAAAACAAGCTTACTAGTAGCCAAGTCATCCCCCTTGCCCATGGAACCGAATATCAAGCTGACTAAGGATGATGGAGACTTGTTTCATGACCCCCCGTTGTATAGAAAATTAGTTGGCAAAGTGCTTTACCTCACCAACACAAGACCAAACCTGAATTATAGTGTTAATCTCCTCAGTCAGTTCATGGAGAAGCCACAAGTTCCTCATTACAATGCCATCATCAAAATACTCAAATATATCAAAGGAAATCCAGGTCAGGGCATATTTTTATCCAGCAACTCTAAGTTTGAACTCATCGCATACTCTGATGCTAATTAGGCCAATTGTCCAGACACACGAAAATCCACAACTGGCTTCTGTGTATTTCTCAGTCATTCCCTCATTTCTTGGAAGTCAAAGAAGCATAACACTATCTCTCGTTCTTCGACTGAATCAGAATATCGTGCCATGGTTGTTGTCACTTGTGAACTTACTTGGCTACGTTACCTCCTACATGACTTACGCATTGACATACCTGCACCTGCCACTCTGTATTGTGATAACTTAGCAGCATTGCACATTGCTGCAAACCCCATGTTTCATGAATGAACGAAACACATCGAGCTCGACTACCACCTAGTTCGAGACAAGATATTGGCTGGGCAAATCTCCACCACACACATTCCTTCCTTTCATCAGTTAGCATATTTGCTTACTAAACCGATACACTCCCCAACGTTTAATCGATTGCTGTCCAAGATGGGAGTAATCAATATTTACTCTCCATCTTGCGAAGGGCTATTGAGCTCACAACAAATGTTGCTACCCAAGGTTACACCAGATAAAATATAGTGATACATACGCCACCTTGCATTCTGTTACTACCTTTCATTCTATTAGGATTGTTAGCACTATCAGAACATTCCTTATTTTCCATTATACGTTGTAGTCTATATATAATACGTACTGTGTACAAAGCAAGTGAAATGATATTCAGTTAGTATTTTCTCTGTTTTTCCATCGTCATTAAGCCTTCCTCTATGCTACTCTCAATAGATTTTTGTCGAAGTGGATAAGGGTGTAGGAGTCGGGATCTAACCTAGTAAGGAGAAGGGGGGAAATAAAAAGGGTTCATGCATTTTGGCGCCCCAAACCCAATACCATCGATGCTGCACCGTCGCAACAAGTTATGTACATTTGTGACAATGTTTTTTGTCGCTATATGAAAAACAATCATTGCAAAAACTCTGATATGTTTTAATTCCACGAAGTTGTTAAAAAGCATTCGGTGAATTTTAAATCGCCGCAATTAATCACTTATTACAGTGATTTCATTTGCAACAAAAAAGAAAGCGCCGTAATAGGCCATTTTTCTTGTAGTGCTTAGTAGTGCGGTCACACGGTTGCTAATATGTGGGGTCTACATGGCACACCTCCATTGGAGGGCGTTTATTAGGGGAGATCGGTTCAACCGGCGAGAGGTTATTCTCTTATATTTAATATCTTGACCATTTGGAGAATGGAGTAGTCAATATTGTTCGAGAGGACTCATATTACTCTAATGCGGTGAACTTTTTGTATGGTCCTCTAATAGCAGATGCTTGCTTCTAGTGACCTGGTGATATGCATACTCCTGGAGTAGAAAAATGTATTCTTACCAATTCCTGCCATTTCACTTGAACAATAAATTAAGCTTGTTAAACCAAGTGAGACCCACATATTATCAATAGTTAGCTTAGAAAATTTTTGATGAAATTGAGGATAAATAATTACATTCATATGGATGCCAAACCAAACCAAAACAAATAAGAAAGAAAGGAAAATGGGCACATAAATTAATTAACACTGTGTAGTCACACATGCATTTGAGTTAATGTACCCACAACCATGAACAAAAATCTTGTGTTTGTAGGTCTAGAATTTAACGAAACCACCGCTCTCAATCTCCACTAGTGCTTTTAAACCAAAAACATGAAAACACAGGTTCAAATGAAAATCATGTTTTGTTGCACAGGAAAGAGATTGGAAGAAGCTGGGCTATTACCAAAGTCTTAAGAATAGTCTGTTGGTTGGGCTAGGGCTTCGAGGAGGGAGAGGGGAGGGAGAGAGAGAGAGAGAGGGTCAAAACTTTGAAGGCTAGGGTTTCAATTTCTAAAAGATATAGAGAGAGAGAGATCGTGGCTTGGGGGGGACTAGTAAGGCTGAAGATATATATTTATATAAACTCGGGTATCGAATTTAAAACCTGAAACCTAGACCGGGTAGGTCCAGATTTTACAATGCACCCCGACGTCAAAAACCATGACCGGAACGGACCGGATGAACACTCTTACTTGTAATCAAATAAAATAGAGTTTGTTTTAAATTTCATAATTTATAACATGCACTTTTTTTATTTTTTATAATTCATAACATGCACTTTTTCGACGATTCTATCCAACATTCACATCTACAATGAGATACAAAAGCAATAAATAGATCCACTACATGAAAAATAGTATTTCCTAATATTGGCAAATTTCATCATTTTCAATGATTTTTACTGTGCCAAATGTTCATTGCAATTGTTTACTCAATTATAAGTGAAACCAACAAACTGCAAAAATCGCTGCAAATAGTTACTTTCTCTGACAACTTTTTTTCGCCGCGAATTCCAAATAAAACGCTGCAAATACCCATTTGGTTTACCTATTAAATCGCTAGGAAACCTTTTTGTAGCAAATTATAGTCGTCGCAAATATTTAATAAATTGCCGCAAATGAGGAGACTATTTCAACAGTCTAATTAAATTGCTAGGAAAATTTTGCGGCGAATTATAGATGTCGCAATACTATAAAAATTGCCAAAAAAAAAGTATTTCCAACGATATGCGATCGCCGCAAATAAGTTTCAATTATGAAAAAATATTTCCAGTGAATTTTAATTGCTGGGGCCTGGAAAAGGTATTTCACAAAATAAAAAATAAAAAAAATCCACAAAAATTCTGATGAACTATACCCAAGCTATACTTCATATTAGAGACCCTGAACTAGAATAATTGTAGGTAGTTGTGAGAATGCCATCTATGTATTCATTAACAATCGTCATCGCAAATATTTAATAAATTGCCACGAATGAGGAGACTATTCCAACAGTCTAATTAAATTGCTAGGAAAATTTTGCGGCGAATTATAGATGTCGCAATACTATAAAAATCGCCAAAAAAAGTATTTCCAACGATATGCAATCGCCACAAATAAGTTTCAATTATGAAAAAATATTTTCGGCTAATTTTACTTGCTGGGGCCTAGAAAAGGTATTTCACAAAATAAAAAATAAAAAAATCTGCAAAAATTCTAATGAACTATACCCAAGCTATACTTCATATTAGAGACCCTAAACTAGAATAATTGTAGATAGTTGTGAGAATGCCACCTATGTATTCATTAACAATCTGCACATAGCAATTCTTAATGAGTAAAATAACAACGATTAATATAGTAGCACTCAAATCTAAAGAGCCTCATTAAGTCCGGAATCCATGGATTAACAACTTCCACACCCGTCATTAGCATGCATGCAGTGGGCATTCCAAAGATTGTGCTAGGATATATATATATAGGGCAAATGTACACACCCACGTACACCCTGAGAATGTGCAACAACAAATGAGAAACTTGTTGGACAAGAAGAATCTATCCACATTGAGATAAAAGAGCAAATGATTGCATTCTTTTTTTTATGGAAATAAACTTCATTTCATTCAATAAACCAGAAATTACAGTTGTCACTAATAAAATACAGGAAAAAACCCAAATTACAAGCCAAACTACTTATCTATTTGGGGCTCCCCCGCCTACAAATTTCTTTATGGCAGGCATTATCTTAACTTCTATAAACTCTCTCTTGACACAGAGAAAGTTGATAAGGAAGAATCCTATTCCATTTCTTTCCTTGATCTTAGATGATTTGTTATCATGTATATATATTTCCTAGTTTATAGAATAAGTATCAATTACGTCTATTTATTTCCTATTATATAGGATCTTCCAACTGTATATACATTCTATATAATGAGAATCAATCACCTCAATATTCATTGGATTCCAACCATATTTTATATAGGTTATTAAACCTTCATATGTTTTCATAACATTTTTAGGTTTTTTTTTCCGATCCTTTCCATGGTTGTCTCGTCCTCATCACCTTCACTTCCACTGAACACAATGGTGCATATGCTTACCATCAAACTGGCCTCCAATTATTTGTTATGGAGAAATTAGTTTATCCCTCTGTTGACTAGCCAAGATCTTCTAGGATTTCTGGATGGTAGTGTCCCAACTCCTTCTCCAAAGGTTACTGCCTTTGACCACACCACCCAAGTGAATCCAACCTACACTTCTTGGCTGAATACAGATCAGACTCTCCTAAGTCTTCTATATTTCTTCTCTTACAGAGGAGTCTATGAGTGAGGTACTTGTTCTGATCCATGCACATGAGGCCTGGACTACTCTTGAAGCCTCTTTCTCTCACAGATCCAAGACTCAAGAACTCCAACTCAAGGATGAGCTTCAACTGATGTAGCGAGGCTCGAAATCCATGGCTGAATTTTCTCAACTCTTCAAAGGCTTCTGCAATCAACTGGCGGCAATTGGCCATCCCATTGATGACCTGGATAAAGTCCATTGGTTCTTGAGAGCCTTGGGTCCCAATTATAAGATTTTCTCAACTACAATGCTTTCCTAGCTTTCGTTACCTTCTTTTGCAGATATCATTCCAAAAGCTTTGAGCCATGAGATTTTTAAAAGATTGGTGTATCAACAATCTACCAACTCGGCGTTCTATGCTCAACGGAATTTTTCCACCAAACCGAAAAGCACCAAGAGAGGGAAGCCAAAACCTTCCTCTGACTCTGCCTCAAAATCGTCCAATTCTTCTCCAGTTTATTGTCAACTCTACGACAAGGAGGGACACTTGGCTAAACGTTGCTAGACATTTCTTAATCTCAAGAAAAAGTAGTATGCCAACCTTGTTGAGCCTTTTGCTTCTTGTTCGATTCTGGACTCCAATGACTCCAACTGGTATCCGAACTCCGGTGCAACCTCTCACATGACAAATGATCCCAAGGGTGTAGATGTTCCTGCTATCTACTCTGGTAATGAAAGGATGATGGTTGGTAATGGTTAGTCACTTTCTATTTCTCACACTAGTTCCGTTTCTACTCTTGTTCCCAAAAGCTCACTCCTTTTATCCAATGTTTTAGTTGTTCCTGGCATTAAGAAAAGGCTTACTTCAATCAGTCAACTTACAAAGGATAATAATTGTTGTGTCACTTTTTCTCCTTCTAGTTTTACCATATAGGATCGGGTCACAAGAGTAGTGCTGGGGGTCGCAGATGTGAGAATCACATGTTCGTGCTCGGTCAAATCATCATGCCCTTGCTTCTGTCGTTTCTTCCAATAAGCCACGTGCCTCTGTTCATTTGTGGCATGCTCGTCTAGGTCACCCTAGTTTTTGTACTGTTGACTCTCTTTCCAAGTCTGGTTTTATTTCTTGTAATGATAAATTGATGGGTTTAGATTCAGATTTATGTGTTGGATGTAACCTTGGCAAGAGCCATCGTTTACCCATTTCACTTAATAATGACCATTGTGTTTTGCCTTTTGATCGCTTACACTGTGATTTATGGGGCCCTTCACCTATCTATTCCACTACTAGTTTTCGGTATTATGTAGTGTAAATTGATGATTGTACCAAATTCAGTTGGTTTTTCCCACTACTAGTTAGCTTTGAGCCATGATGATTGTACTAGTCTTTATGTCTCTCAACATGTCCAATTTTATGAAGCTATCTTCCCTTATGCGGGTGATGATATACAACAACTTCATAGTTCAGCACCTTATATTACTTTCTCTGATTTTTTGGAGTCTAATAATAATGTGTCTCCTGCCTCTCCGGATTTGTTGCTATCTTCTCCTATTTCGAATCCTATTTGTCTGCCATGCAGTGATGATCTTGGTGAATCCTTCCCCTGGACATCTCCTACTATGTCTACCGTCCCTTCTCCCAGTCTACCCCCAACATCTGTTTCCATACCAACGACTTCTACCAACACTCACCCAATGGTTACTAGAAGGAAAGCTGGTATATTTAAACCTAAGGCCTATCATGCGTTGGCGACTTCACCTTCTTCTCAGTTTTTTCAGGTCCTTCTTACCCTACAAGAGCCTCGGGGTTTTAAGTCTGCTGCCAAACACCCTGAATGGCTCTCAGCTATGGATGCTGAAATACAAGCTTTGAAGAAGAATGATACTTGGGATCTTGTACCTAGCCCTGTAAATCATAATGTGGTTGGTTGTCGTTGGATCTTTAAGACCAAACTCCATGCTAATGGTTCCATTGAGTGTCATAAGGCTCGTCTTGTGGTCAAGGGCTTCTCTCATATTCATGGCCTTGATTTTGAAGATATGTTCAGCCCTGTGGTGCATCTCGCTACTGTTCGGATTACCCTAGCCATTGTAGTCACTTCTTGATGGCTCTTACATCAATTAGATGTTAAGAATGCCTTTCTTCATGGTCATATTTCTGAAGAAGTATACATGGATCAACCACCTGGCTACACTAATCTGCTGTTTCCTCAACATTTGTGTCATTTGAAGCATGCTTTTTATGGACTCAAACAAGCCCCTCGTGCTTGGTTCCAACGCTTCAGCTCTTTTTTTAGGAAACTTGGTTTTCTTCTCAGTCAGGTTGATTCCTCTCTGTTTGTCCATCATAACACGGCAGGCATAGTTTATCTCTTGCTATAAGTTGATGATATGGTGCTTACTGGCAACAATCCCATTTTGATCAAGACTCGTATCACACGGCTGTCCAAAGAATTTGCTATGAAAGATTTGGGTTCTCTACACTATTTCCTTGGTGTCAAAGTCCAACATAATTCTCAAGACTTATTTCTTAGCCAAACCAAGTATGATCTTGATCTACTACAACATGCTGACATGGTTGAGGCCAAACCCATTACCACTCCTTTCATAGTTGGTCAACATCTCTCCACTAAAGGGAAGCTAATTTCGGATCCCACCCTTTTTCGGTCTCTTGCCGGAGCCTTACACTATTTGACCATTACTCAGCCTGATCTCTCATTCAGTGTCAATTCAATTTGCCAATACATGCATGCTCCAACTGAAGATCATTTTCAAGCACTCAAACACATATTGTGTTATGTTAAAGGCACGGTCCATCATGGTCTTCAACTTCACCGCATCCCCTCTCATGAGTTGCTTGCTTATTCTGATGTTATTGGGCTGGCTATCCTGATACATGTCGGCCTACCACCGGCTATATTATATTCTTAGGCGCTATCTCTTGGTGCTCCAAGAAACAAACCATTGTTTCTCGCTTCATTGCCGAAACTGAGTATGGATCCTTAGCCTTTGCTACTGCTGAAGTTGCTTGGATTGTTCAACTACTTCGTGATCTATGTCTTCAGTTGCCTTCCCCTCCGAAGATATTATGCGACAACAAAAGTGCTATTTTTATAGCGGTCAATCCTATCACTTGGCCTCGATCTAAGCATATTGCAATTGACTGCCATTTTGTTCGTGAACTGATTGCAAATGGTTCCTTAAAAGTCGCCTTTGTTCCCTCACATCTCGAGCTTGTCGATTCTTTTACCAAGGGAGTCACCAAGCCTCAGTTCATACTTTTCCATAACAAGCTTCACGTGATTCCTTCTGCCACACTTAGCTTGAAGGGGGGTGATAAGGAAGAATCATCTTCCGATTGTTTCTTTGATCTTAGATGACTTGTTATCATGTACATATATTTCCCTGTTTATAGGATAAGTATTAATTATGTCTATTTGTTTCCTATTATATAGGATCTTCCAACTGTATATACATTCTATATAATGAGAATCAATCACCACAATATTCATTGAGGATTCCAGCCATATTTTACACAGGTTATTAAACCTTCATAAAAGCACTCTATAAAAACAATCTAAAACAACCCATCTTCCAAAGGAAGAGAGGTACTATCACACTCTATCCTACCAAGGAGGAGAAGTACTATCACCCACCATCCTCCAAAGGAAGAGCGGGACTCTTCTGCTATGGACACTAAGTTCAATAGCCTATTTCTTTTTATTTTTTACCTAAAACAAAACAACAATAAAATAAAGAGACAAAAATAATTGTGAGAATTAATGCCACTTGTGTCTTGGTGTAAAATCTTTGCAAAACGAGACCAAAAATATAAATAAAGAGATAAGAAAGATGTTAGTGGATGAACCAAACAATTAGAAGGGGCGAGCATCGAGTGTCATACTTAAACAAGCCCCTCCAATAAATGAAACTTAATAAATAATCAATAGTCAACATATGTAGTGCTACAAACTCTTGCCATTATTAATATTACAGTTTGAAGTATTTTGAACTGAGGTCCAAAATAACTCTGTTATTTAATGCCAAACTAAACTTGTTCAAAGAACATAAAGTTGGTCAGATGTTTGCAGCATGCTGTTGGGAAGAGAGACTGGTCTTTTGTTTTTTTTCAGTGCGGTACATTTCTATTGGAGCTGGTCATTTTTTCAGTTGTAGCACCCAACAATCAATTTATTTCCCCACTTAATGTTTTTTTAATATATAATTGCATTAAGAAACCAAAAAAGTCACAAAAAAATTACAATGGAAACACCTAAACTAATCGACCAAAATCGAAACTTTGCAACAAAACAATACTTAATCGTATCCAAACAGAAAAAAGGATGATTAGTATTGTAACAGCCCACAAAAATTCAATGTAATAGTCCGAAAATATTTCATGAATGGAGCGACCAATTAGGCTTTAGTCTGTCAACAAAGTCGGTTTTCGACTCATTATGGTGACAATTTTCTTTTAATTTATTTAAGGCAATTAGGACTATAAGTTAGCAAAAATAATTGCACCCTTAGTCTCGAATGAATATTTAGGATTTACGGTGCAATTCTACGTTTTTTATTTTCTTGATGAATAGTACTCGGGAATGCCTTTTTATTTAATCTAGACACTAATTTAGGATTTATGGTGCAATAGTAACACCTGGGATATTGTCAAGTGGCACCCGGTTCAAACTATTTGTTAAATTGCCATGTGAAATGTCCAAATCCACTTAGAATCACTAGGATTACTCTTTGGATGGATACTTGGCACATTCCCAGCCACTCATTGGAATAGTAGTAGGACACTTGTCACTTAATGAGATAGGTGTGATGGAATGGAGGTAATTCAAGCCATGTGATCGTGTAATTTATACAAATACTATTCTGACCACCCAAAACACTTTTTGATTAACCAAGAGAGGGTTTCAACTATAGTAAAATCCCAAATCATTGAGTTTCAGTTGAAATTCTAAAACCCTCATGAAGGCCGAAATCCTAAATCTTGATTTCAACCCTATGTTTAATACTTGGATTAATCACTTTCATATGTGATTAATCACTCAATTTATCACTCACACCCTTAACCACTCTATTAAATCTTGGTAATCACATTGGGCTAAAAAGACTTTGATTTGGACTTGATCCCAATCGAAACCCCAATGGAGGCATAACGAAATCCCAAAATGAAGCCCATCAATAAGGCCCATCTTTGGCCCACCGAAAACCACCACCAAGGGAGGCTTCTTGAGGAAGTGTCTTCCCCCTCCCAAGGCCAAAATAAGGGCTGACACACCACACAAGTTCAGCCCGCAAGAGTCACTTGATGGAAGACAAAAAGCCTAGCCACCCTAAGCCATCCACTCGGCTAGTTTTGGCTGCAAGGGGACAGCATGTCAGCCCCCTCTCATGTATATCATGTCACACCCTTCATCATTTCACATTTTGCATTTCCATGTCATTTTCTAGAGAGAACCCAAAAGAGAGCTTTAAGTAGATTTTATGATTGTGGTTGCCTTGCATTTTCTAGTTGTTTATAAGTCTATTCTCATGAAACTTCCTACATGGAAAATGATAGGGTTACTACTATCCTACTACTTATTTACTACTCTTTTTGTATTTGATTTTTTTTAATTTTTTTTTACTTCATAGTTATGGAAGTGACTATTAGTAAAATTATATATTTTTTTTAATTTTTACTTAATGATTAAGGATGTTAAAAAAATACTAGAAAAAAATGACAAAAAAATAATAAATACACTATAAGTAGTAAATGGATAGTAAAAGGGTAGTAACCCTATCACTACCCCTTCCTGCATATATTTTGTTCCTATTTGAGTCTAGTTTAAGTTGGTATGTTTTGGGTAATTTTTCATGGAGTTTTGATTGATGAAAATCTAATTTGAACATGCAACATCCCTTGTAGAGCTTTGAGCAAAAAAGCCATATGTTAACTTTGGGCAAGTGGTCGGGTTAAAATTCCAACAATAATTCTCCCCACCACCTCCTTTTAATTAAAATATGAAATATTTTCTATTTATAAAGTTAAAAATCTATCTCATTTTGACTAATAAAATGGGCAAGTTTAAGGATGGGTCTTGGAGTTTGCCTAACTAATTGTGAGGATCGTGCTAATTCAAAGGAAGGAGCTCCCCACACGCAAGCAAACACAACCAGAAAGAAGATAGTCAAGCAAACAACGTGTAGTCGAATGCATCGTAGGGTGACCAACGATCAAGGCAACCAAAGGATATGTGTTCTATATTAGACAAGCAAAAGGCATGCTAGTGATACATAAAACTAGCAAATGTAAAAGGAAACAGGGGCGGTCAGGCGATCAACATGTAATGCAGAAGTAGTTCAGGGTGAGCAAATGTCAACATGGTACAGAAGAATGCTTTGAGATAATATGAAATAGCTCATTTGGTAACAGGTGATGTACCAAGGCCTATACTCCAACAATGATGTCTCACCATGCAAGTAAGGCTCAATGCCAAGTGGGAGACTTCATCTTACTTTCGAGATCTCTAAGCATTTCACTACGCACTCTCTTTCTCCCATCTTTCTGCTAGGGACTTCGAGAAAGATGCTAAGCTTGAGGTCATCATCAACAAAAAGCCAACAATTTCAATGTAACTCTCATTGTACATTCTCTGTTTAGGTAGGTTCACTCATACAATGATGCTAGTAATGTAGGGTAAATGTATGTGGGTATATTGAGGGTATTCATCTTCCACTTATCAGTCTCTTTCTCTCATGGAAGTGCATGTTTTTCTCACTATGATTACTGACTACTTTGATGATGTGATTCAAAGTACTTAATATATAGATCACAAGAGACATTATGGGTGCTTGTGTGTATATCACGAACCCCAAGGGCATTATCTCTGTGGAGCTTCTCTGGTTATTCTGGAGCACTTAAGAATTGAGTAACATCTCATGGATTTTTGTCGAGAAACAATGAGATCTGGCAAGATGGTAACACTCTTAGGTCGACACTATTGCATCTTTGCTAGTAGAGGCCAGAAGATGCTTGGCCGCGAACGCGTCGGGTGCCGAACTACGCATCACTTGTTATGAAGTCCTTCACTGGTCTTTACCCATAATATAGCAAAGGGAGCCAAGGCGTGTACACGGCCTATAATGGGGAGTTGTGATGATATACGTTAATAAACCAAATGGATGTGAGTGGTGGAGTGATTCCATGAGTTGGCTTGGGTTAAGAGATTCTCCGTGTCTATCTGGTGGAGTGCCCCCCCGTATTGTTTTGGTGGAGTGATTCCATGTATTAGCTTGGGTTGAGAGATTCCCCGTGTTGATTGGGTAGATTGATTCCTTGTGTTGTTTTGGACCTAAAGTCCAGGAAATGATATGATATGTTATGAGATGTTTGCTGTGTTTTTGGACACTGAGTGCTCAGTAAGGTTTATGATGGTTCATAGCTATGCCATTTTATTTAGAGGATTTGTTCCTCGGTATACTTATGATACAAGTGGTTTCAATAAAATTCTTCTTTCTTCTTTGAGATACCTCTTGTGAAAGTACTTGGTGTTTTGGTCCCTTGATTGTAGCCACAATGCCTTTGATCTTTGTCTCCATGGTATTTCCTTCCTTTCCAACCAGCATTGTAAGTTATCTCTAGCTGCATGGTGCTCCTCTATTCTCAAACAATGAGGGTTTTTGGAGTTGTTGGAGATGAAATCTCAATTGTTTAATCTTATTGTGTACTAATCAAAAAGTACTTTTATTCCAAACTTCTAGTTGCTGGATGCAGACTGAAATCTGGTTAATAACACTCCTCATATATGCACTGTCTGGGCCCCTTCTCCAAGAGTCTACAATTATTCTCTAACAATCTTCATGATCTACCCACATAGCTTCACATCTAAATAGTTTCTTTCCTCTACTATTTCAGTATTCACCATCCATTTGTAAAATTATAGGCACATGATCCGAGTGAGCTACTTTTCCAGGTATAACTCTTGCATTGGAGAAAATGTTGTTCCAGAAATTATTAGCGAGGAATCTGTCCAGCCTTACACTAATGTTGTTGTTCTCCCCTCTTCTAATACACTAAGTATACTGAACACCTTCGTAGCCCATGTCACTCAATGCACAACCATCTTTCATATTCCTAAAGTCTAGCATTTGTCTTTATGGTCTATCTCTCCCTCTCCCTATTTTCCTATCTGCATAGGATTTCATTGAAATCTCTAAAAACTAGCCATGCTTGATCAACCAGCTCTCTTTAAAGCACTAATCAGTTTCCATGTTTCATATCTTTTTGTTGTATATAAGTTACCATAGATACCAATAAGCTATCATTCCCTACTCTTTCCTCCCTCTACTATTACTCTAGCATCAATAAGGTTTTCGGAAAAACTTTTAACATTAAGCAGAATTTCCTTTTTCCACATTAAAGCTAGACCCCCACTTTGACCTTCACTTTCCACAACCAAGTAGCCTTCAAACCCCAAACTGAATTTTAAAGTCTCCATTTTCCTAGCAGCCATCTTTGCCTCTTGTAGAAACAAAATATCGGGAACTTCCTTCCTAATCAAGTCACGAAGAGCACGAATTACCTGTGGGCTCCCATGCCCCACGAGAATTCCAACTAATGAGTTTCATTGCTCTCGACGGGGCAGGGAACTAACCTCCACCGATAGTATTTGATTGTCTTTCTCCACTCCCACCCCCATCTCCTCTCTTTTCTGTTTAGTATTCCTCTATGAATTTGCCTCTTTATTGTTCACCTACTTCTACTTCTGTTTTTGTCTAAGACTCATTTGTTTTTACAACTATTTGCCTCTTCCAAATTCCCTCACAAAAAAAAAAAAAAAAATTCAACTTTTTCAAATTTCAAAACAAAAATAAGATTAAAAAATTATATTCTAACAATATTTTATTCAACTTTCAACTTTTATCTCAACTCATCTCATCTAATCTACGAAAACAAACAAGGCTTAACTTTCTGGTTGGAATCCTGAGTATTTATTGTTCTATGGAGTCATTGTCATTTCTTACCAGTTGTGGGCTTTCTGGTCGCAATCATTTGGGCTGTTGGGCTGTCCTCATAGGCTTTATCCATATTGTTCTCATTTTGGTGATTTCCATCCCCCCTTCCAGCACATGGTCCTTTAACTTTGGTGAGGTCAGACTTTCCTTTTCAATTATATTTTCTTCTACTACTTTCTTCTTCCCGCTCTCATCTAGAATTAAGGGAATTTCTTCAATTTGGGGAGCCGTTAGAATATCTAGTGTATCAACGTCGAAAGATAACATCTCTATTTCAAGCAACTTTCCATATTTAGCTCGTGATCCACCTCCATTTTCGCCATCTATATTCTCATAAACAGATTTGTTATCTGTCTCACCCATTTTCTCAGTCGTTAATCGTGCATATCTCCAAATTGGCCTCGATTATTGGAACGGCGAGGAACTCTGATCCGAATTGACATGTTGATCATGATATTCCTTCCTCTACCTCCTGCACTCCCAGAATGCATCCATTGACCAAATGGGACTCTATCTTCTTGGTACTGATCCCTCTAGGTTTGCCACAGAATGTAATCATGATGACCATGTCCTAGCCTTCCACAAACATAACAAAATTTGGGTTATCGTTCATACATAAAACAACCCTAACAAGAACCATATTGCCCATGGTTAATTTGGTTTCCCCTCAAGAGAGGTTTGCTAATATCCAATCAAACCTCAATTCTAAGATATTCTTTCCACGCCAC